>JAQNBH010000013.1:16373301-16500801 GCA_028752905.1 Cladorhizidae sp. MBARI D1340-BT2
TAGAAGAGGAGAGGGAGGATATAAGGAAAACGAAAATGGCTAGAGAAATTTGACTATGTCCATCATGTTTTTCTGTCAGCCATGCAGCCTATTCTCACCTGCCTTTGCAGCAAATATATTTACGTAGCTTATTGTTATCAACATGGAGGTGTTTGTGGATAGTGGAAATCTAGTTTTTTTAAATTGATATTATTTTTACACCAAATGGGCTACGGTACAGTCAATTTTAACATAAACGCAAATCCGTTGCCGTCTCTTGCATTTATGGAGGCTACGACCAGATGATCCCGCACCTATTTGAAGCCAAAATGTTTCTGTTTTCTTTTCCAAGGCCCCGACCTATGGCACTCTAACTAACCCTCTCATGATAAAGAGTAAAGAGGGCTAGTTCGGAACCCTGTGGCTACTGGTGGCTAGCTTTGAGGATGGAGAATCTGTGAGGTAGTTCCTGGGTAGTAGGGGGTTGTTCTAGAGTTCCATCAGTTGACTTTGCTGCCAACCAGTTTCCAACCGTTTTGTTGGCTGGGTTGAAGGCCAAAGTATCCTCCACCAACCAGCTGATTTCTACACTATTCAGTTGCTTTATAATTTACCTTAGGTCCAGTTGGAGACACTATTTGGCCACCAAAGGGACAATAGTCTGCTTCTGTTTGTCGTATGTTGTGCCTGCTCATCACTCAGTTACTTGTTATGCATGGAATAAGCTCAAAGGTTTTCCTTATCAGTCTGTCTGGGTAGCTTCTCATTTTGAATTGCTTTGCCAAGAGTCTCATAGTGGTTTGGAATTTCATGGCATCAGAGACAGCCCTCTGTGGCTTGAGGCCTTCACCCATAAGGATTCCCTTAAAAGTATGCTTGGGGTGGCATAAGGTGTAATGCAAGGACTGAATTTTTTTTGCCATTTTGAAGTAGAGACGGGTGTCTAGAGTTGGAAAACAGACCACCCTTATAAACCTGCACATCCAGAAAGGATACAGATTTTTCAGAAATGTCAAAGGTGAATTTAATTGTATGGTTAAAGGCATTCAAAGCTGTGAAGGTCTGCTGAACAGAGTCTCTGCCATGCACCAGATCATAAAGATATCATCTAGATATCTCCACCACACCAAAGGCTATAACTGCCTGGGCCTGGTTTTCCAAAAAAGCTTTTTTCAACATTCCTATGAAGATGGCAGAAAATGTTAGAGCAAACCTAGTGCCCATGGCATTTCCCTTAATTATCTGAACATGAGGTTGTTGAAAGAGAAGATGTTCTGTTCCAACACTATTGTCATTGTTGTGACCAGACAGACTCTGAGGCCAACGGGTACCTATATTTCAAACCCACGACTTTAGCTATGCTCTCTGGGGGACATTGGTATATAGACTGGTGACATTTATGGCTACTAACAATCCATGATCAGGGATTCTGACTACATCAGAGAAAGTGGGTGAGTCCCTAAGGTGGCTAGCTACAAGTCCAAGGGATGGCAATGTCCAAACATCTAGAATTCTAGATAGACTCTCAGTGGGTCCAGAACAACCAGAGCTGATGGTCTGACCGACATGGGTGTTTTGTGGGATTTTTTGAGGAAGTAGATGCATTGAGTATGCACCTCCCTACAATGGTCAGGCCCTCTCTGGTTTTCTTGACCACCCAACCATTTTGCCACAGTCTTTCGACATGGTGGTTGATGCATTTGACTAAAGAAGGTGTGTAGTCATGGGTTATTCGTTGGTAAATGCTTCCGTCCAACAAGTGATAGCCCATTGCGGATTGAGAGACTCTATACATTAGGCATGAACTCTTGTCGGCACTCCTAATGACCAACTCCTTGTTGCTTTTCTGGCTCAGCAATGGCCTGGTGCTCTTGGGTATGAGGTTATATATAGTCTACATGGCTAGCTGGGGTTCTTCCTAACAGGTGACTAATCTATGATTCTATGTGATAAGGGAGGTTGAAAGGTCTCTACAATATGTTACTATTTGTATCTAATAAACATAGACACATAAGTAGTAACCAGTTTTTATTGAAAGTAGCAACTTTTGAGAAATCATTTCCTAGTATATAAGAAAAGTGTAGAACTGTTGGTGACTCGGATCTGTTCTAATTGTTATCTCAATGAATATTTAAATCTCATGAGGAGACTCAACCAATACACATGCATTATAAGTATTCAGATACTTAGTGTTGTTGAAGGCATTAACCATTGCCACAACAATGAAAATGATCTGCTTGCTGACTTAGCTCAGTTACACGTAGCTCATGCACCAGTGTGTCTATGACATTCATAATCCTTTACCTATTTTCATGTGTTTGGCTGAGGAGAGAAAGGAATTAGTACTGAATCTAGAACCGGTTTAATTTTTACAATGCCGACAGTTTGGAATCTCCTGATAGTAAAATTATGGAGAACATACATGTTTGATGAAGTTAGGTATGTGCATAGGTAGCTGGTGCTAAATTAATGAAATTGCTTTGTTGTTGTAATGCATGGGACAGTTGGAGTTTTCTGGTAGTAAAATTATACAGTATGAAAGTTGTGTGTGGGTAAAAAGAAGTATTAGAGTATATGGCACTATTATTAGTTTTTTGTTTCCTTTCATGCATATAAATATTGAATATGCTAATGATGTCCTAAAGATGTTGGTGAACCATCCCTCTTCACTGTGTATACTGATTTCACCCTTGCATACCAACTGTAGAGGCTTGCGCGCAGCATGTAGATAAGTAACATATGCTGTTTGTCAGCCTGTCATGTTTATGTTAGGTCTAAGCATAGTAAGTTAGGGCTTGAATTTATTTCATGACAATTGAAAAGAAGACATGGTATAGCCAGGCATGGCCTATCTGTATGTCTATTGGGAAATGTGGTAGCTTTCCCTATATTGTTTTGCCACCTATTTTAAAATGCTGGACAAAAAACAAAGTTTATATCTCAGCTAAAACTCATGTAGGCAGCATATTAGAATCCTAAACAGTGTCAGCTGATTTTGACCGAAAAACATTTCAAGCATGGCCTTGAATTTTCGCAAGGGGGTGGATACAAAAACAAAGGCAGTAAAGACTCACTTTAGCAGCTTCTTATGATAATAAATGGTTACTTCAGCCACTTTTGATTTGGAAAACACATCGAGCATGCCTTGAATCCTCCACAAAGGTTTAAAAAAACAAGCAGCCTAAACCAAACCAATGATCCATGAAATTTATTTATGAGATCTTGTATCTATCTATCTATCCACTTATTTACTCCCCACCCCTCATAACCCTTGCAGAATTGGTCTGTTTGTCATAATTTTACTACCAGAGGTCTCCAAACTACATTGCAGTGACTAATCTGTTTCTTAATTCAACACTAATCCATTTTTCTCTTGATGAAACAGTCAGTAATTCTTGATTATAAGAACTAGATAGACAATACTGTGCAATAGCTAGATAACATTATACACTAGCTATAGACACATCCGCATACACGACCCTTTACCCATTAATCCAATACATGTACGCATGTGCAGAACATCAATACTGCCAGTTAATACCAGCATTGCTATTCTTAAGAACCTATTTATACCTAGTTGCATCTTTGATCAAATGAGCAATAGCTCTATTATCTATGCTGGTACACAGGCAGCCAGGGTAAGAAGGTGAGAGGCCAGACATCACATCAGGGCGGACCACGGAGGATTGGATCTACTTCAAATCCAGATAGGGGGGATTATGTGAGAGTGACCAAACTAACCGGACCGGACCTCTGTATCCAACTACTGGAATGCTGCGATGACCAGCTGAGAAGGGATTTGACCCGCAATGCAGGGGGGACCCTAGTAGATAAGACCGAGACGGAGATCTTCGAATCTATCCAAACCCTAGCAGTAAGGGAAGAGAACACTATGATAGCCAGGACTGCTCTGCACACCATGAAGCAGGACAGGGACGAGCGAGTGAGAGCTTTTGGAGCGAGACTAAGGGGACAAGCCAGCGTCTGCAAATTCATTAAGTTATGCGCCAACTGTGGCCACCAGGTGGATTACGCAGAGGATAACGTAGCAGATGTACTATGCAGAGGCCTGGCCGACCTGGACATCCAACAAGATCGGCTGGGGGAGCAAAACCAGGACCTGACAGTGGAACAGACACTCCAGTTCATTGAAGCTAAGGAGGCTGGTAAAATATCTGCCTCCAGACTGTCTATACCCCACCAAGTAGAGGCCATGGGGAGCACCCACAAATGCTCAAAGAAGCCAGACATAGAGAAGAGACCATCTAGGACAGGACCACCCCAGAGAGAGGAAGCATGCTCCTACTATGGAGGAAGGGGCCATGAGAAGAACACCCCCACCAGGATCAGAAGGACAGAATACCCAGCATTCGGGACCACATGCGCCGGCTGTGGCATGCCCCACCACCTGGAAAATGTATGTAGACAAAAGCACACACAGCAGGAGAATACCATGAGTGATTACATGTGTGTCATCAGACAAAGGCACACACAACAGGAGAATGCCACGAGTGATTACATGTGTGTCATCATACCCCCAACACTGCCACGGAGCACCACACATACGAACAGACCAGCGGCAGATGGGCCAAAGGGACATCGAAACCACAACCACATGTACAGCTCCAAATCGAAATAACCACTCTGAAGACTATGCCCACCTAGGACACACCTTGGCCACAGGTGACAGGAAGATCACTGCATGGGCGATGGCAGACACAGGATGTCAGAGCTGCCTCACAGGTACACACACATCCTCAAGGAACTAGGCTTGACTGCTAACAACCTCATCCCTGTAAGACTACAAATGAGAGCAGCCAACAGCAGCCACTTCCACTTCTTAGGAGCAGTCGTCCTGAGATTTACTGACACCAGCTCAGCGCTATCTACCAGACAGATGGTATATGTGTCCAAAGACGTCAAGAAGCTATACCTTAGCAGGGAGGCCTGTGCAGACCTGGGCTACATCTCACAGAAGTTCCCAACAGAGACAATCTCCACCATAGAAGCAGAAGAGGACAGCCCCAGGCCCATTGCAACTATACTAACTACCAAGAGCTGCCAATGTCCCAGAAGATCCACTCCACCCCTACTCTCCAAAACCTGCCATTCGCTGCAACGGAGGAGAACAGGAAGAAGCTGGAAGACCACCTCAGGAGTGCTTACAATAGCAGCACCTTCAACACCTGCCCACACCAACACCTCCCACTCATGTCTGGGCCACCCCTACGGCTCATGATAGATCAAGACGCTACACCTACAGCCCACCATAACCCCATACCAGTCCCCATCCACTGGCAGGAGGAAGTGAAGGAAGGCCTCGACCAGGACGTCCGTCTAGGTGTCTTGGAGAAGGTACCTATAGGCACCCCCACTACATGGTACTACCGCATGATCATATGCCCCAAGAAGAATGGCTCCCTCAGGAGGATGATAGATTTTCAGGCACTCAACCAACATACCACCAGGGAGACTCACCACACCCAGTAGTCCCCCTTCCACCAAGCACGATCATCCCAAGAGAGACCATGAAAACAATCTTTGATGCCGGGAATGGATATCAATCCGTCCCTCTCCACCAGGCTGACAGACATTATACCACTTTCATTACCCCATGGGGTTGATACCGCTACTGCACGCTCCACAAGGCTACATAGCCTCCGGAGACGGTTATACCAGTACGACAGTATAGTATCCCTCATACCAAGGAAGACCAAATGCATTGACTGACACTCTCCTATGGTCCGACTCCATCACAGACTGCTACCACCAAGCCACTGAATGGCTGGACATCTGTGGTAGAAACGGAATAACCCTGAACCCTGACAAGTTCAAGTTCGCAGAGGATGAAATTGAATTCGCAGGGTTTGAGATTACCAGGTCGACCGTTAAACCCTGCGGCAAGTTCACCAGGCAATCACAGATTTCCCCACCCCAAAGAACATCACAGATGTCAGATCCTGGTTTGGGCTCGTGAACCAGGTTTCATACTCCTTCAGCTTCACTAAAGAAATGCAACCGTTCAGGGACCTACTCAAACCCACGGAGAAATTTACATGGAGTGAGACTCACCAGAAGGCATTTGCAGACTCCAAACTAGCCATCACAGCTGACATCGTCAAAGGAGTAGAAATCTTTGACAAAAGCAGAGCCACATGACTGGTCCAAGGATGGGATTGGCTACTGGTTATTCCAAAAGCACTGTCATTGCCCATCCAGGGACCTATTCTGTTGCAAGACAGGCTGGAAGATAACACTTGTTGGCAGCAGATTCACCCATGGTGCAGAATCTAGGTATGCCCCCATAGAAGGGGAGGCCCTAGCAGTCGCCGATGCCCTGGATAAAACCAGACATTTCGTCCTAGGCTGCACCCACCTTACCATCGCAGTAGACCACTGGCCACTGCTGAAGATCCTGGGGGACAGGTCACTGGACAAGATCAGCAACACACGGCTCAGGAACCTGAAAGAAAAGACACTCAGATACCGGTTCAACATCATTCACATGCCCTGTCCAGATACCCCTCAGGGCCACCACACCCAGTGAAGATGACCCTCCCTGACGACATCCACTGGATTGATGACCAACCACAGCAGCCACCATTCCATCTAGACTGATGGCAGGCATCCCCACAGAGAATCACTCCATCTCACAATTGGTAGAATCCACAATTTTGGGCTCGCTAATGGCAGCCCTGGAGTCAATCAAACCCATAGACTGGGAGCAGGTTCAAACGGCCACCTCGTCTGACCAAGACATGTGCCTCCTCCTCTCCACAATCGAGGAGGGTTTCCCAGAGGACAGACTCCTCGTCCCACACAACATCCGGGTATTCCATAGCATCAGACACAATCTATACTCCATTGATGGAGTAGTGGTATATGGCGACCGACTTGTGATACCATCAGCATTAAGGCCAACCTGCCTGATGGCCCTACATGCAGCCCACCAGGGGACTTCATTGATGACATCAAAGGCAGAGACCTCACTGGCATCAACAAGGACATCAAGACCACCAGACAGGGATGCAGCAGCTGCAACAGGATGGCTCCATCTCAGGCAGCCCTACCCCAACCACACCTGTCTCACCATCCTACCCATTCTAATACCTATGTGCAGACTATTTTCACCACCTGGGAAGGTCATACCTGGTCATTATTGACCGGTACTCTAACTGGCCTATTGTGTTCCATGCATCTAATGGGGCTCAAGGTCTCATCAGCATACTCCGCACCACATTCTCCACATATGGCATACCAGAGGAACTAGCCACAGATGGTGGACCATAATTCGCATCATACCTCACCAAGACCTTTCTCAAGAACTGGGGGGTGCATCACCGGCTGAGCTCAGTAGCGTTTCGCCACAACAATTGCCGAGCGGAGGTGGGGGTTAAAACGGTAAAAAGGATACTTGCCGACAACACCAAGCCAGATGGGAAGATAGACATAGACACCTTCCAACAGGCCATCCTCCAATATAGGAATACCCCTGACCCGACAACGAAACAATCTCCGGCCAACTACATCTTCGGCAGAACGATCAGAGACCTCATCCCCATCCTCCCTGGGAAGTACAAGCGTCTACAACCTTGGAAGGACCTGCTGGACTCAAGGGAAACTGCACTTACACACAGGCACCAAGATGCCCAGGACAGATGGACCCTACACACTAGGCCTCTGACCCCACTCAAGGTTGGTGACCATGTGAGGGTACAAAACCAAGTAGGCCACCACCCTACCAAATGGGACAGAACTGGCTCTGTAATAGAGGTGCACCAATACCACCAATACCTAGTCAGACTTGATGGCTCCGGTCGCACAACACTGAGGAACAGAAGATTCCTGAGGGTTTACACCCCCATCCACCAACCAATACCAAGAAACACCTCTACTCCCAAGACTCAGGCTCCAACACCCCAGGAGAGCAACTCCCCAACCCGCCGACCTACCACCCCGCCCCCACCAGAGATCTCGAACCCAAGCCAACCGATCCAGACTCCAGCATCACCAGCTGCCCCAACACCAGGCCCCCCAACCACCCCCCCACCACTCCGAAGATCCACCAGAGATAGGAAACCACCGGATCGGTTACACTATTAACCAGCCTTTATGGCATACATAAAGACTTGGAGGGAGATAGACAATACTGTGCAATAGCTAGATAACATTATACACTAGCTGTAGACACATCTTCACATACATGACCCTTTACCCATTATTGCCATACATGTACGCATGCGCAGAACATCAATACTGCCAGTTAATACCAGCATTGCTATTCTTAAGAACCTATTTATACCTAGTTGCATCTTTGATCAAATGAGCAATAGCTCTATTATCTACTAGAAGCCAAAAAATGTTATATTGCATATTCAATTAGCGAAACAAGAAATGGCTAATGTAGACAACAAACATTTATAGGACTCTTTACTTATTAATACAAATATTATAATACTGCTATTGATTTGGAGTTCATTGTAATAGATAAAAGGACATGTAAATGTTTGTTGTCTAAATTTGTAAGTTCATATTTTTGGGGGGCTTATCAAAACAAAATAAAACATGTTTGTACTGTTTTCATAACTCTTAGTCTACATATGTATCCACGCGTAACTTAGCAAGTAAAGTAGAAGTCAAGTGGTTAGACTATTGCCTCAAGATGTATAGCAAATTATGTGACCACAGAGCCTGGGTGTTGGGAACTGCTATAACTTATCTTGAACATTTAGTGAAGTAGTTCTGGGGCTAACATACTCTATCATCAGGTTATATTTAAAAAAAGTAGCCCCATCAAAAATCCTACAGTATTGATTGCAACGTTACATACTGAAGTCATGAGCATGAACACAAACAATATGATGATGGTTACAACAATACATCACTGCACCAATCAGAAGGCTAGAATTTAGCACATGATGGATGAACTGCACTCAGCTAAGTGAACATTGTGACGTTTGGGGATGATAACAAGTCATCGGAGCAATGAAAGACCTCTTGCAGCTTGTGGCAGCTATGTGTTAAAATGTACAAAGCAAAGGACAGCCTGAAAATGGATCATAAGTCAAGTTGATAGTGTTACATATCTAGATGTTAGTTTTCTAACAATATTTTGATGGATGGCAATCTGTTCCATTCTGTTTCTGTTGTGTGTGTTGCGTAATCCATTCCTTAGCCCAGCATGGCTCATGACATTGCATTGAGTCTGCTGCACTTGAAATCTGACTGCATTTGAGCCTTTGACGAATGGATAGCAGTACTAGAAGTAAAGAATTGGATTGGATTCTTCTATTTGCTACCAGCAGGAGTCATATTATCTTCTTAGCCTTTGACAAGCTTTCTCATTTCCTCTTTGGGTTCCTCAAGGATCTATTGTAGGACCTCTCCTTTTTTATCACAGTCTTTGTAATTTGCTACATCACAAAATTATAAATTAGTTATGCAAGCTGATGATATTCTATAGATGCATCTGTTAGGTGTGGAGTGGAGTTACACTGGTAGTGTCATCTGTCCAACCACCTAGCATTAACTTTCTCAGCTATAGCTCGACTACGTAGCTAGTAAATTGGTTAGTCTTACTTGTTATTGAATTCCTTAAGTCTTCTTTATCATTTGTTCATTGTTAAGCTTCATGCAAAGTTCAGTGGGAGGGCAAGTATTGACCTCCTTGTCAGGGTAACATGGCCCTGACATCCTCCTTCCCTTCTGGAGGGAGTGAGCCGGTAGTTGGGGTCTTGGACGATAAATGATCTATGTGCTTCCCATCATCTCCTTTCATCCAATCTACCACACAGTACGGTCAGTGATGGTTGTCGATTGGGAGGTAGTCAGTCGGCTATTTCCAGTCCTGCCGAGATAGCCTGTCAGTGCTTACCCGGTCTCTACTTTACTGTGTACCTGATGACTGTAGCAGTAACACTCAGCAAGTCAGGCAACAGTTTGACGGCTTCACGACATTAAAATAGCTGAAAACCTTGTGCTCCCTTTGGAGTTGTGAACTGAAAAGATAAGGTTTAAAATGGCGGTGTGTGACCACATTGGCCAGGCATTCTTTTTCCACGGCATAGCGAGATTTTCATGGCAACATTATCCAGGAGTGCGATAGGTCGGCCCACTCTGGCATTGTCCATCTGGCTAAGAACCCTGAACCCCTCTCTCGGGTGCATCTGTCTGTATGATAAATGGCCTGTCATAGTCCAGGCTGATGAGAACTGGAGTCTCGGTCAGTGCTTCCCATAGTGAGACTAAGACTCACATTCGTTCGTCCATGAGACTCTGTTCGGTGCCATTGTACGTGTAAGGTCAGATGAAGGGGCTGAACTGAAGGATGGAATAAACTGGTGGTGGTATCCCACCAGTCCAAGTAAAGTGCATATTACTTTCTTTGTTTTGGGTCATTAAAATCTTGGCTGCCACTGGTAGGACTTTTTGCCCTCTCCAACCTTGTGGCCTAAAGAAAGAGCACAACATCGCTCCGAGTATGCACTTCTTTGACGTGATGGTCAGCCTGTGTGCCTTCATTCTGTCTGTTACTTCCATTAGATATTGCATGTGTTCATCCAATGTCCGGCTGAACATGATGATGTAATCCATGTATGCCACCGGAAACTGTTGGGTCCATTCAAGCACTGTGTTGATCAACCTTTGAAAGGTAGTTGGGACCCACTTCAGCCCAAATGGCATCCAAGTGAACCTGTACTTACCGAAGGGGGACATGAAGGCAGTCTTGTCTCTATCCTGGGTCCGTACCAGGACCTGGTAGTCCTTATTAAGGTCAGTTGTGGACAGGTAGGTGGCCTGTCCCAACTTGTCGAGCATATCCTCTATGCGAGATATCTGATAAGGGCCTGCCCGAGTGATGGAACTAGACAATGGCAATATCTATAAAATCTTAATGTCTCTCCTTCTTTGCCAATGTTACAATGGTGATGAGCAAGGACTTTTGCATGGCTCGATGACCCCCAACTGCAGCATGCTCTAGATCTCCTTCCGAACCTTCTCCTCCCATGCCTTGGTAACTCTGTATGAAGGATCCTGAATGGTGGCTCATTGTTCGTCAGTATGGAGTGTTCAGCTACGGTTGTCCACCTGTGCTGGTTGCAATATGAGCAACAGTTAGCTGAATGTGTTATATATAAATGTGCTCTCATATTATACAGTGGATGTAGTGTATTGTGCATTATATTCAAGTTTGATCATTTTTGCAACTAACCATGGGAGTTATAGTGACTAATTGTAGAGAACATTTTACACATATTGTTTGTTCTGCACTAATTTAATCACACATATGATCACATGACATGGTAACCAATAGAAGTTAGTGCCATGCAGTTGCCATGTTCAACTTGTGGTCTGTCTGTGTAAATGTAGCTAAGGTGCATCTCATCTTGTGTAGAAGCTAGCTGAGAAGAACAGAAACACTTGAATGGGAAGTTTAATGAAGTAGTGTCACTTCCAAGCAAGCAAGAGATGAATACTACTACTACTATATGATTTCTTCCATGCCAATACTGTTTGCTTTAGCTTTAGCTATATAAATGAATAGAATCTATTTTTATCCCTTGCTGCTAATTTGGTTTCTGTGTGTGTGTGTATGTGTATGTGTGTGTGTGTGCGTCAGGGTGTGTGTTGTCTTTGAGTGTAGCTATACAGCTAGCTACAGCTCAGCTGAGAATAATGGAAAGGGATTTACAAGATGAATTTGTGGGACAATCTGAAACCAAAGATTTTAGATCTTGGAATAGATAATGATTTAACTGGCTTTACTCAATTCAATTTCTAGAAGCAGAAGCTTGTAGAATTTCTAGTTAGAAGCACGTGCTTGCAGTAAGTGTTTAAGCTGGTAATTTGAGCAAGGTTTATGGTGGGAGATTCAAAATTTTACGTTGTATATAATAGTATCATGGCTTCCCCTCATCCTCTACACTCAATTTAGGCTCCCCACTTAAGCAGGTAAAGCAAACTGCATTTATTGATGAGTGTTAATTAAAACTACCTCTAGTAGCTATTGCATTCCTCTATTTGTAGATGACTGAAATTTTACAGTATTAATTTCCTTGTTTTATATAACGTTCAGAGCTAATGTGAGGCCAGGGATGACTATATACGATGATTGTTGAGCTATGTTGTGTCTGATGTTAGTACTATTCTCCAAAGGCACAAAATCTGTAGGTAGCTACAACTGAAAATAACCATAATTGGGTGGAGGTTGCTTATATAGGCAGGTAAAACAACTTGACAGGGGGCCTATATAATTAGTGGGAATTAAATATTGCCTTTATGGGCTATAAATATTACTGTTATGCGCAATATAAATATTATTGTTATGGGCAATAATCTCTCCTTATGAGCATATTATTACTCGCTATCTGTTGTCTTCCATTTTTGTGACTCTCAGTGGCTCATTTATTAGTCATGTGCCATAATGCAACCAGAATACAACCGCCACTACTGTGGTGTATAAAGTAGTGATGTTCACCAATAGCGGAAGAATGGTGTCAACAAGAAGTAGTAACACTCGCAACTTTTAAGGTAGTGAATCATTTGTAGTGAGCATCACTACCCAAATTAAAGTTATGTTGATTAAGAAAAACATGAAATACTATGCTCAGCCATAAGGGAAGTGGTACTTGTTAATTTTACGGGTTGTCATTGTTCAGTGTGGAAGTTCACCACCGAATGGTAGTGATCCTCACCAATGCAAGTAACGGGCTCAAGAAGTGATGTTTAGGTAGTGAATTTCATTACCCAGATGATAGTGAACTACTGTGGTAAGTATTTCATTACTATTTTCGTGATGTTCACTATCCCATCATTGATGAGAAATGTTTATATAATCAGAAAGTAGGGTTCCACTCTTTATTTAAACAATGAAATTGTCTCTGCACCAACATATTGCTGTGTGTGAGTGCATTGTATTATATCATCATAATGGTATAAAAGGACAACTTCTCAAGTTCGGCTTGATCCTGGTCATATTGTCTCTTCTGTAAATCTTTATCATTAACTATACTTCAGTCAATTTGAGCTAACCAGGGTAGAATTGGAGCCAGCAGATAAGACTGACCTCCTGGACATATCATAACATAGTCCAATCCTGATCATCTCATCATTCGTGGGTTCTAATACTGACTGTGATAGTAAAACCATAGAGAGTAGATTTCAACCATCTCAAAGTAGATTGCTTACATTCTAAAGCTGGTCTAAACGCTTCTTATTAAAGCAACTGACTTTGCAGCCATAGTATGTGCTGAGTATATACGACATGCACACACTAGGTATTGAGTTGGCAATCCTTTACCTTATTAATTAGAGTAGTTGTGCCATGAAAGTTATAGGAAAACTAAAATTGCTATGATTGTATATGTAATACACAGATATGTGTAGGAATGAACAGAAATGATAGTTAGAAAAAGTTTAAAACTGTTTGTTAGGTCTGCTGGTATAATTGAACCTCCGATAGACCCTCCAAATAGCAAATAACCTCTCTAGAGTGAACAGACCAAATGCCCCCGAACGATCCCCATACAAAATGAATAGCAGCTTACCTCCGATAGCGATCACCTCTCATCTCCGAACAGCAAACTCTTAGCTCACCCACCACTACCATTTATATTGAGTCTCCAGGTATCATAACATAATTGGTAGATACAAGTCCCTGGGGCGTCTTAGACATACTTTCCATCATTGCAACACAGTGTGTGCAAAGAAACACTCACTCTAGTGAAGTCTCTACTCACGTATGCCTCTTCAATCTGGTGCCCTCATCTCAAGAAAGACTTTTACCCATTGGAAAAGATCCAAAGAAGAGCAACTATGTTTATCTCCTCGGAGATTTTTCACCAGACTACAAATATCATTTAAAAATTCTTTCCCTCTCATTCCTCGTCTTTGGAATTCACTCCCTAGGTATAGACTTGAATCTTTCATTAGCTATTATAAAATGTCAACTATTTCTTAATCACTTCATTTCAAACTTTGATCCAAATAATTCATGCTCATAATTTTCTATGTCCATGTAACAACGCACTAATACCATCACCCCAACTTCCACCACTTAAATCTGGCTACTTGATTCTGACTTCCTGAATTGATTCTGATTAGCATTCTTTCTCCCTAATGATGATCACCACTCATGTTTATATATGTACTGTAAAGTGATAATGATAATAATAATGATGATGATGATGATGATGATGATGATGATGATGATGCTGCTGCTGCTGCTGATGATGATAATGGTGATGATGATGATGATGATGATTATGATGATAATAATAATAATAATAATAATAATAATAATAATAATAATAATAATAATAATAATAATAATAATAATAATAATAATAATAATAATAATAATAATAATAATAATAATAATAATAATAATAATAATATTAATAATAATAATAATAATAATAATAATAATGTACATCAGGATGAATTTCACTTGAATCTGAAACCAAAACACCACTGCTTCCTCCTATACCACTCTCTTCAACATCAACAATAGAATTGGTACATGTCAGTATCCTTGCTGCTACTCACCGACACAACTGCACTGCTTTTAGCACAAGCTACGAGAGAGTTTCTTCTGATAATGAATCAGCACCACTCCAGACCAAATGGAATGTATGAAGCAGAGAGGTACTGCTAACTGGCACCAGAATTTTACAAAAAATCAGAGAAGCTAAATTCTATTCTGTTATTCTATTCTGTTATAGCTGATGGCCTAACTGATTCAGCCAATAATGAGCAGCTCTCCATAAGTATTCGATATGTTAATGGTTACACTACACAAAAAAGTTCCTTGGTTTTTATGAATGTACATCTGGTGTCACAGGTGAGGCTATAGCTAGTGATCTGCTGCAGCAGCTGACTACATGGCCAGAATTTGATCGAGGCCAAGCTTGTGATGGAGCAGGTGCTATGGCAGGGAATTCTAAAGGAGCAGCTGAACATATCACCAAACAATATCCAAAGGCAATATATACCCATTGTGCTGCCAACAGATTGAATCTTTGTGTAGTAAAATATTGCACTGTTCAAGAAGTAAATAATATGATACAAACTGTTGACAAAGTAGCATGCTTCTTTGGAACTCACCTAAGTGAGAGCTAGAACTTGAAACATGTATCGATGACATCATGGATGATGAGAAACGGAAAAAATTTGAAAGATATGTGCCGAACTAGATGGATAGAGCATTGTTAAGCCTTCCATTTTTTTTGGACTTGCTATTGCCAGTAGTCAGTTGTCTAGAGGCTTTTGCTAACAGTTCAGCAACCGAGTGGAATCAAGATTCCCAATCTGACTCAATTACTCCAACTAACTCTGTCTCCGTTTTCTTTTATTGTGGCTTTAGAAGTATTTTAGCTTACACTAGAGGGCCGACTGTGAAGCTTCAGATGCCTTATATGGATGTAGCATATGCATATTGTGAAGTAAAGAATGTAAAGAATGTTCTTCATGGGTCAAGGTCAAATGTTAATTCATTTCATAGTTGAATCTTAACAAGAGCTCTTAAAATGGCTGGAAGTGTTGGTGTGGAGGAGTCAAACCATGTCTAGCTAATATACAACAACATTGTCCAAATATCCAGACACAGAATTGCATTGATTATTTCTGTCCAAATCTCACAATTCTCTTGCTGGACCACTTGATCACTAAGCTTGCTTGACACAAGGTTTGATAAAGCTTCATCTCATATTGCTGATTTCATGTTATTACTTCCTTCAGCAAACACTAGTGGAGCATCCACAGTGACACACTCATTTGATTCTCTTTACCACTTCCATCAGCTTTTGATTTTGTGTTTGACATGTGGAAACAAAAGTGGGAAAGTTAGACTCAGCTAGCCTCTGAGCTAGATACGCCCCAAAAAGCCCTACAACATACAGACAAGGATTTCCCCCCTAACATTTAAATACTTCTGCACATCATGTCCTCACTTCCTGTTACCAGCTGCAAATGTAAATGATCTATTAGCATGCTAAGGTTAGTGAAAACACCACTCCATAGCACCATGGGGCAAGAAAGACTGAATGGGTTAGCAATGGTCAACCATCATCAGGATATAGACCTTACTCCTGAAGAAGTTGTCGTGGAATTTGCTCGATATCATCCCCAACATAATTATTATGATACTGTAACTCAATAATTTTTGTACATTACCTTCATAATATTTTGAGTCTATATATAATACTTCATTGTACTTCTAAAAACTGTCAAGCTTTGGCATGCATCCTATTTTGCAACCATAATTTGGCACATGTGGCAACTTTCTAGACAATGTTTTGCATATTAGCCCCCCCTCCTTTTTAAATCCTGGATCCGCCCCTGAGACCCTATGCCTAATCCGTATCTCTATTGCACAAAACATAACATAATAACGTGGGTAAGGGTTGTCAGAAAGATCATTGCCATATTTGGGAGGGGGATTTATTACTGATTTGATAAAATTATGGGCCAGTGCTCTAATGAGACCTATGGTAAGATCCATTTTTTATTGTAATGAATCTCACCTTTCCCCTGAGCACTTATTAGGACAAGATGGTCTGTCGGGGAAATTTCACCCTTACCTAAAACCTTTCTTCCTCAATAAGAAAATGGTACTGCTGTAGCCCGAGCGGTTAGCTACCTCTGGGTGAATACCCCGCAACGCCTAGGTACTCCAGGGATTGGCTACTCCACCAATCACCCTACCTAGACCACTGATCTCCGTGACCCAAGTCTCAGCCCTCTCTACTTATATAGTACCTTACTCCAGTGTCACCCCTCAGGTTTGATTCTCTCTGTCTCTTTGTCCCTGTCAGGGAAGTAAGCATACACCTTGATATACTTACAACTATCAGACAAAACTCCAGAGTCTCACTCTGGTGCCTTACAATACAGGTATTTCCTAACAGTCACCTGATATGCCTAGCCATTCATATAGCTGTAGAACAGTACTAGTCTATTAGTCACAATGGGGTTGTGGTGGTGTAGTGATCCATTAGCTGTGGGGGGGGGGGGGGGGGGGGGGTTATTGTTTGAAAAGTCAGGGAGTGGTCCTGTTGATTTCCCTGACACCCCCCCCCCCCCCCTCCTCTAAACGAGAGCTATGCTCTCTGCTCAGTCCGTCAGCATTTGCATTCTTTGATCCAAGATCTTGTAGTCATATGGCTGGAGGAGTAGTAGCCATCTAGCTATCCATCCATGGCTGTCTTTCAGTCTGGTCAGATGAGTTAGAGGGTTGTGGTCAGTTTGGATGATGAACTGGTTTCCCTCGAGGTATACTCTGAAATGCCGTATGCCCTCTACCATGGCCAGACCTTCTCTCTCGATTGCTGAGTATTTTACCTCCCTTGGCAGTAGTTTGCATGACTCATATGCAAGGGGGTGTTCCTCACCATAGTCATCTAGTTGTGCTAGCACTTACCCGATTCCTGTACTGGAGGCGTCCGTTTGTAGAAGAAACTCACACCCCCATTGTGGTGTCCAAGGACCGGGTAATTAACTAGGCAATCCTTGAGGGTATCAAGTGCTGTTTGTTGGGCTGCCATCCACTTAATGTTGTTAGGCTCGTCTTTTCTTGTGGCACTGGAGAGTGGTGTCGCTATTGTAGCGAAGTCAGGGATAAACTTGCGGTAGTAGCCACATACCCCAAGGAAAGCCCTCACGTCCTTCTTGTTTCTGGGTCGGAGAAATCCTTTGATGGCCGTTACCTTCGCTTCGATTGGCCTTATCTTCCCGTAACCCACCTGTTGTCCCAGGTACTCACATTCATTCTTTGAAAAATGACACTTCTTTTGGTTGATTCAGAGCCTGGCATCCCGTAGCCTTCGGAAAACTGCCCGGAGATGCTCAACATGTTCTGTCCAGGTGTCACTGTGGATAATAATGTCATCCAAATAGGGAGGGTGATGCAAAGTGGATCGTATCCACAAAGATGTTGTCCATTAGACACTGGAAGGTCGAGGGGGTGGCCACCAGGCCAAAGGGCATGGTCGAAAGCTCATATTTTTTGCAGGCAGTGATGAAGGCGGTCTTAGACTGACTCGCCTTCTCCATGGGGACCTGCCAGTACCCTTTTGTCAGGTCAATGGCCGTGATCCACCTCGAACCTCCCACGTTGTCAAACATATCCTCGATTCTGGGGATAGGGTAAGGGTCGGAAATCGTCACAAGGTTCAGCTTCCTGTAATCCACGCAGAGGCGTCGGGAGCCATCCGCCTTGGGCACCAGCACGACTGGGGCGGCCCATGGGCTGCGTGAGGGAACAATGATGCCCTGTTGAAGCAACGTCTTGATTTCGCTTCTCAGACATTCGTGTGCACTGTGAGGTGTCCGATATGGAGCGAGACGGATGGGGGAGGCATCCCCAGTGTTGATAATGTGTTCGACCACATACGTCCATCCTGGCGTGTGGCTGAAGACATCTCGGTGAGGTCGTCCAAGTCATCCTGCTGTTGGGTGGTGAGATTATTTCCTTCCTCTGTGTTCGGTACAGGATTCAAGGTTGAGGTGCACTCCATGGCCACCAATGCTGATGGAATGGGAGAGTGCCACACCTTCATCCCATTGACGTGGTAGACACAGAGGCTCCTTGGACTCTGACCTCCAGAAACCTCATAAGTTACATCAGTAAGCTTACGTATTCTTGTCACCGGCCCTTTCCATTAATTAATTAACTTGTTTAGTTTCCGGGGGCGAAATACTAGTACTTGGTCCCCAACCTCGAAACTTCAACCCTTAGCCTTTCTGTCATAGTATACCTTGTGACTGTCCTTTGCCCTTCTCTCATTCTTTGAGGCTAACTCTCGGACGGTACTGAGCTTCTCTCTCAAGGTTCTTAGGTAGGTTACTATTTCTACCTCCTTCCTTGGCTTCTCCCCTTGCCAGCACTTTTCTAGTTGATCTATGGGGGTCTTCATGGCTTTCCCATACAGTAATTCATAGGGCGAGAACCCTGTGCTGCGGTGTTTAGAACCCCGGTATGCCCATAGAATGAAAGGGAGATAGTCGTCCCATTCTCTACTGTCTGGCCTCTTCTGCATAAGCTTGCGTAATAGCTGCTTAAGGGTGGCATTAAATCGCTCAACCATACCATCCGTTTGGGGATGGTATGGTGAGGTATGGATCTGCCTAGTCCCTGTCATTGCACAGTACTGTTTCATAGTCTTAGAGACAAAATTAGTCCCATTATCGGAGAGGATCTCACTCGGGGTGCCTAATCTGGCTAGTAAACACTCTATTATAGTCTCTGAGGTAGTGTTTGGGATAGAATATGCCTTCGGCCATTTAGTGGCATAGTCAATGACATCTACGATGTATCGGTTTCCTTTTTTGGTACGATCTAGGGGACTGAAGATGTCCATGGCTATCCTACTAAAAGACTCACCTATGACTGGGAGTGACTGTAAGGGGGCATGCCGCCTGGGTGGAAGCCGGTTTTGCCTTCGGACAGATAGCTTACGAACATCCGTATGTAGTCCGGGCCAGTCCATGGACCTCCTGATAATGTCTATGGTTCTCTCCTGGCCGAAATGTTCTGCAATCAGGGAACTGTGGGCAATGCGTAGTATATATCTCATCCCGGTTTCTGTCTGGCACCATGATAAGTTTCTTGCCTCCCTATACGAGCGGCTGCCTCAGGAGTAGACTCTTTTCCCATGTGTAGCACTCATCTCCTACGTCTGCCAATCGCCAGGCTTTCTCCAGAGTGGGGTCAGCCTGCTGCATGTCTCTTAGTTCCACAGGGCTCACTTTCTCAGGCCACCACTGGGTGGAGCGTTCTGCCTCCTCCCTCGGTTCGCTTCGTTCTCTGATGAACATTTCATCGCTGAAGGCGAAGGGGAAACCTTCATTTTCCTCCAAAATCTGTTGTGGGGGTATCCCAGGTTCCATCAGCCTGCCCACCATTGTTGGCGGCTGTTCCAGGTATCTCAGTAGTTTGGGTTGGATCGTGGATGCACTCTCCTCCTCACTCAGGTCCAGGTCAGGGCTGGAGAGCTTGACCTGCTCAGATGTCTGCTGCTCCAGGTCCTGTTGTTCGTTCAGAGCCTGTCTCTTTCTCTGGGCTCGTGTGGCTACTTGGGAGCTGGAGGGCCATCGGGGGTCACCTCGATCTTCTCTGGGGGTTTCTCAGCCACCCACTTAGTCAATTGTGGCACGTCTCTGCCAACCAACATGTCGACAGTGAGGTGGGGAGACATGCCTACCGTGAGTACCTGTCTGGTCTGCCCGACTTGCAATGTCACTCTTGCTGCAGGGAACCAGACCTCCCGGGTGCTAGCCGTCGAGTAAGGAATCTCCCACCCGAGGCATTGCTCCTGAGAGATGCACCTTGGGTGGACAAAGGATCGTGTACATTCCGTGTCCAGCCAGAGAGATGCTGCTCGACCATTGATCTTCCCTTCCCGAATCCATGGGTTTTCTGGTGGTAGGGTCTGGGCCTCTTCAGTGAGTTGGGCACGCTCAACTTTCACCCTAAATTGCGTCTTAGGTGTCCCAACTTGTTACACCGAAAACAGGGAGTTTCCGCGAGAAGATTGAGAATTTGTCCTCTGCTGTGGTTCCCAGGGCTTCCTCCTCGGGGAGGATCCTGCTGTCCCAGCCCCCTAGGCTCAAATCTTATGCTCTGTGGTGGCCTAGCCGGCATCCCTGGCCGTAGAGATCGTACTGGGGGTGGAGGTTTCTGTGGTTATGGTGGGTTCTTGTTTGAAAAGTCAGGGAGTGGTCCTGTTGATTTCCCTGACAATGGTTTATCTAGTACATAGCTTGCACATTGTATGAAGTGATCACTCAGTTCAAATGTTGAGGAACCTTGTCCTTCTTTGGATTTTGGTTTGTGGATTTGCAGAGTTCTCCTGTATAACTCTAACCAAGCCCTTGAGGAGGCTCTAGCTGAGCCTTTACCAAATGGGTGGATACAAATACCAAGGCATCAATTGACACAGCTGATTATAATCAGGGAGTATGTTAGTAATCCCTATATTGGTTTGATTGACCTTACCAAAAAGCGAATGTCAAATGGCAACTTCCCTCCACCACCCCAAAAAGCTCATTTTTCATCTAAGACTACTCACATTGGATGGGCCTTAAAGGTGATTTCAGCTGCCGTTGAATCTTTTGCAAAAGCGCAGGCACAAACAAAACCATAAAAATGTGAGCAACCATCTTCAAGGATCTATATCCGTTTTGTTTCCCACGAATAAATTGCATCAATTTTTTTTTTACTCCCAATTTTCCAATGCCTTGCAGCAACCATGTATACCTTAATTGCAGGGGGGAAACTTGGATGAGGGTTTATATTCAATAATGCAACTAAGCATGTAGCTAATGTATATTATACTTAATAATATAAAATGGGTATTAGTATTCTTTCCTCAAAAAAACATATCTTAATATTTGTGCAGTGGAATCTTTAATCATAAAGTTAAGCACAAGACAAAACTACAGAGCAAACTAGGAAACAGCCACTATACTCAGTCAGTTCTGGAGTTCTCCTGTACAACTCCAAGTCCTGTAGAGAAGGTAGATGATCCTTGGATAGCTCTAACAACATTAAGGTGTGCACTGTGCTGGCTTGTATAGCATGCAATAATAATAAGTTAGACAAAGCACTTCAAGGGAGTTTGCTCATCTCAGCTATTTGCTGTTCTTGTGTAGTTCTCCCGTGCCAACTTCTACAAAAAACAAACAAACAAACAAACAAAAATGATTTTTATTAAAAAAATAAATGGGGTTGACAAGAAAGGTTTAAAAAAGCGTACCCATGTGGATCACAACCAGTTAGATGACCCTTCACAATTTGATCTCTAAGGGCAGAGTAAACTCTTTTTTATTTATTAAGTGTTAAAAAAACTTGTGGTTCTGGTTTTAGAGCTACATAGATTCTGCATACTTCACTTTATGAACTTGATATAATTAAAGCTCAAAAGATAGCTCTCTCTCTCTCTTTTAGTACTAAATTCTATTTCATAGGATGATCATTCCCAAGGTACAGGTAGTCATAGTTGTATTCCTTAAAACCTGAATGCTCATATCCCCAACAGTTCTAGCTCCTAATTGGAAAGTGCTAGACAGATGAAATTAGTATATATATACCAGTGGCTAGAGGAAGCCCTACTAATATGATTGTTTTAATTAATCCATTCACTGGTGTAACCACCATATGGAGGTTTGAAGGTGCTATCAAGAAACTTCGTTGTATCTCAGGAATTTAGTTAAAATAAGCACTGCCTTAATGAATTCAGCACATACCCAAATCATAGCTCCATAAGCTGGGGAAACCCCTAGTCGATAATCATAGATTGCTATGGTAAAATGACACCATCTCAGATGAATTGATGGTGTCCAGGTATACCTCTAGGGAAGCTTTGATAGTACTTCTTGATGATGATTTCAGCATGTCAGATGGCAAACTAAGCAATGAAATAGTAGAATAAGTCTCTGCTTGCTTAATGGATCCTGGTTTGAACCATGCTGAAGTCAAGACACTGAGCAGAGAAATAGAATTAGTGTGAGATGGATTCTCTTGACTGCCAGCTTCAGCACAGAGATGGAGAACGAAGGAGTAAATGAAGAAATCAATAAGACTGTTCATGGTGTAAGCCATCAGTGAATAGAACCTATATCTGGAATTTAGCAGAACAGAGCTAAGAGCAAAACATCATTTGCTGTAACAGGAGGTTGTGTGTGTGTGTGTTGTTTGTGAGTGTGTGTGTGTGCATGTGTGTGTGCATATAGGTTTTGCAGGTGTGCCAGTCAAAGTACTAATATCAGCCATTCCTCTGATATGTCTGGTCCCCCAACCATGCAAATCTCCCAATGCGGAACTGTTCATACCATCCTCATTGACGATCTCTTCCACATTTCTGTAATCATTTTCTGGTTTATTGCTAAGCAATCATTTTTATATCATATTTAAAGATTCTGAAGATATATGGTTGCCAGGGAGTTTAGTAATTCCTAAACCTGAAATGCCATTACCTTTACAACTGCAGTCATAAGCTTCTAGAAAGTCAAGGGTGAAAGAGTTAATGCATCCCCAAAAGATCAATCCACTTCCACTGGATTCTAACTATATAGCAGAACCTTTGGTATCCATGCAGCTTGCTCTCCACATAATAATAATTGCCAGTCTTTTCTTTTTGGCATGTGAAGGAAAGTGAAAAATCAATCAAGTGTTTCACACCGTATAATTCTAGCCCTAGACCCAAGGCTTAAACACCGTCTAATTCTAGCCCTAGACCCGAGGCTTACTTGAATCAAGTGGAGAGGTACATGTCGAAATTTCAACAAATTATTTCCCCCTCCTCCGCTTGCAACTTCACCAATTAGTAGTTGTTCATTTTGTCACACACACTGTCACCATCATTCTTCATACTTACTCATGTAAAGAAATGGGATATTTCAGCAGTAGACTCAGTAGCAGGTGAGCAGCCTGGCCCAAACACAGACAACTTGGTTGGTTCACTGAGCACCTAAGAGAAGAAGGCCTTCAAGCTCTGTTTGACACACACACACTCTCTCTCTCACACACACACACCACACCACAGCCACACATGGATGCACACAACACACACACACACCCCCATACCCACACACATACATACATACACACACACACATAGCAATGGTCATTAGCAACCATACTTACACCCAGCTGATATCATAATTTACAAACCTAGCTAATGCCACATTCGATGTTGTGGACTATCCATAATAATTATTAAAGAATCAAAAGATGCAAAGTAAAGAGATGGGGTGGGGGGGGGGGGGAGGGGTGTTGTAACTCTTTCAGCCTTCCATCCCTTCTTCCTTCCTGCACCGGAAAAGAGGAACAAATCCGAACAATGTGTGTTTTAGTACTCACTTGATTTCAGGTCAGGCAGAAACATTGGTGTGTGTGTGTGTGCATGTGCATGTGGGTGTGGATGTGAGTGTGCGTAATCTACAACCACATTATATCCACATTAATTAGTATGCAATAATAGAACTGTCGTACTAAAATGCATGCTGTGTGGTAAAAAGACATCTCTGTATTACTGTATATCTATGTACAAAAGTTTTCGGAGTCATCTCCTCTCAATAGGTTAGCCAACAACAGTCACAGTGAACAATGGACCTTTGGACATTAGCCCTAGACACATAATCCCAGACTAGATAAAATTCTAGCCCTAATCCCACACACCCAGATCCTATATAATTCTAGCAGCCCTAGCTAGCTCTAGCCCTAGAATTAACCTACAATTGTCTTTTACTTTTATAGTAATTGATTGCCTTAATTTGTTTCTAGTAAAGCCGCACTATTAAATTGTACTTCTAGTTGATTCACTGAAATAAAATAGACTATCGGACATGTAGGATAAGGAATGATAATTAATTATTTATACACATGTTATGTCGGCTAACTTAATAACTCATGTGATATGGAAAACTGGCATACAATGTCCATCACTACCATAAAAGCAAAAATATATTTAGGGCTTAACTAGGTCAATTGCCATTAGGATTTAACTAAGAAAGAAGATATATTACTGTCAAGGATCTCAACCCTGACTGCCCAGCCCTATAGACAAGTGTGAGAGAGCAGAGTACCTATAAACGATAATGAGCCATTAACAAAGCCACAAAGGAATACTCAACAAGGAAGCTCTCAAAAGGAAAGCTCTCCAAAAGGTCAACAAAGCTTACAAAGCTCACAAAGATAATCTTCGCAACCAGCAGAGGGCTACCAGACTGTGACCTCACGGGTTCATTTACGGAGAGCAAAGCTCACAAAGGGAATCTTCACATCAGGAGACCAGCGGAGGGCTATGAGACAGTGCCCTTATGGGTTCATTTACGGAGTACGGGTCCACTGTTACTGAATTGTGACATCATCAGCTGAAGTTATTACGGCAAAAACCGGAGACGCGGGATTGTTTTTGTTTTAAAAACTGAGATATAGTTCAATTGAGTGTTGTTGTAAGTTTATGTTGACATTGCAGTTAAAGTGGCTTGGATAGTTTTCCAGCTTCTAATTAAACTTTAACCTAATCTACTCCATTCTATTCCCTACTAGTTTCGGGCTAGGGAACGGGAAACAGCTACCAGGAAGGGTGTCTGATTTTAGCTCTAGTAGTAATTGTGACAGTAAGTTCATAGTTATATTAGGGCATTGCAGTTGTTCCCACTACTCAAGCTAAAGCAGTTGAGTAGAGAGTGGAAAGGCTTAACCCTCTCACCGGTAACTTTACAGAGGTTTTTTCATGATTTTCTTAATATTTATTATATTTAAAGATGCATGATGTAAACTACATAGCAACCATATATCAGGTGATAGCTAATGAGTGGATGAATATTGTAACAAAATTTGGTGGCCTGGCAATAAACCACAACATCGTGAATCTCATTATAAGAAATAGGAACTGTTTCTAGCTTTCATTATAATATTATGTCCACTAAGAATGTTCAACAGTTTACTATTGCTCATGTGACAGGTTAGTAACTGACAATCGAAGAATATATTTTTGGCAAACATTTAATTAGGAATATCATTATATGAAGCTGGCAACAACCACATAACTGTGAATATCATAACATCGAGCTGAAAAGGTTTACTTGCATCATTGACTCATCAGAGCAAGGTAGCAGTAGGGCTAGGGTTATCAATGACAGATCTTGTCAGAGCTGCTAGCTCATTCACGTCAACCTCGTGGCTTCCCAAGTAAGCAGGGTTATTTTCTTTATCTTCTTAAGAGCTATCACTCTTGGAGAGGCAAAATCATCATAAAAAAGCTGACCGATAACTTCATCTTGATTATATCGAACCGACATCTATATACCAAAACAGGAAGTGAAGTTTGACGTCACGTTTTTCATGGTTACCAACATTTTTCATACTTTATATTTTAAATTGTCATAGAGCAAAGCTTTAGGTATGCGAAAATATTATTATTATTTTTTAGTGAATGGTTAATTTTTTATAATTTGTTTAGTAGCGGTAATACCATTTCGCGCCTACAGGCACTTATGCCGGTGAGAGAGTTAAGCTGACATTGGTGGCAGTGGTGGTATTCGAATTAGTGTATCCCAGAACTACCAGAACTAGCTAAGTTGATTAGCCAAGTGTTTCAGTTGTGATTGAGTTGTGAATTGTTAGCTAGCTAAGTCAGGGATACAGTTCAGGTGTAAACCAGGGAACTTGCAAACCAACCCTGAGCCTAGGCTAAGTTGTTCACTAATATTACAGTTGTTGTCGAGTTGTGTTGTATCTCTCACGAAGGACGATTGAGAACCTTAAAGAAGTCGCCCATCAACCGATTAGCAAGAGGAAGATACTATGGAAAACTTTATGCGACAAATGTTGGCTATCGAACAGAGCCATGTTGATAGAGAAAGACCTCGTCTGGATAGCGAGGCTAGTGTCCATAAGAAGGAGAAGGTACAAGCAGCACAGCAGGAACTAGACTGTCAGGAAATGGCAGACCAGCAGGAGTGTTTAATGAGACTGATGGAAGGAGTACAGAGAGCCCGAGCAAGAACTCCACCACCTCCACCAGTACTACATCTGAACCTTCAGAAATTTATTGAGGAAACTGACAACATGTCAGCATATTTGGATACGTTTGAAGCCACTGTCCATGCCAGTGACTGGCCAGTGGAATTATTGTCAATACACCTGAGAGGCTCACTCTCTGGAGCCAGGCTGTTGGCTGTGTCTGCACTTTTGGCAGTACAACAGGTCGACTACCAGATGGTGAGGAGCACACTTTTGTCAGTGTATCAAATGTCTACCGAATCACATCGTAAAAAAGTGTTTGAGCAGAGTTTTAATTCAAACAAACCTGATCAGTGGTTGCACAAAAACTGAGAGATTACTATCTAAAAGGAAAAAGAGTATCAACCATTTTCGAAAGGAACACACAACCATTTGGCAAGTCAAGACTCTAGAAAGAACGATGGACCTTTACCAAGGAGTAGAGATGGACGTCCACCTTACTGTGACCTGCGAACCATTGAGTGCTTTAAATGTGGCAAGAAAGGCCATTACTAGCGAGATTGTCGGGTTAAAGTTGAAAACGCAAAATGCAGCCTTGTCATTCCTCAAAGGAAACCCAAGATGCCCGACTGGACCAAGAGAGTTAGGATCAATTGTCATGAAATAACAGCATTACTCGATACTGGATGCACGAAGACCATTGTGCTGTATAGCTGAGAAAGATTACTTAGGATGGACTATTCCCTTTTGTACGGCTTCAGGAAGGAAAACATATTTCCCAGCGGCAAGTATCATGCCGGAGGTAGAAGGGAAGTCTACCTGCATTGCTGTAGGAGTGTCAAAGCACATAACTTAAGATATGCTGATGGGAAGAGACATTCCCCATTTCATGCAATATCTGAAGAAGGCTCTGAGTGAAGAGCCAGAAATTGAAGAGTAGAACACCCCATCTACTTCCATCATGATCGATTCATGCCTGGTGGTCACCCATGCCTAGAAGATCAGCAGGAGCGGGATGGGCCCATCATATCTACTCTCTATCCGGTCAAAAATGGAAGTGAGATGAAGGAGTTAGGAGCGGAGACCGAGGATGAGATGACCTCTCCCACTGAGGACCATGATGGAGGAGTGTCTGACGAAGTGTTGAACGGAGTCGTCACCAGAGAGGAGTTGAGCGAGTCTCAGAGGTTTGATGACACACTAAAACATATAAGGGACAAAGCATGTATTAATAAAGAACCTTACTTTTGGCACAAAGGGATATTAATGAGAAAACCATATAATAGGTTGGGAAAATATTTAATCATGGTGCCCATAAGCCGAGTTTTGAGAATGGCCCATAACTCCCCCATAGCTGGTCACTACGCCAGTGAGAGAACCCTAAGTACCATAAGGACTCGTATGGACTGACCTGGTATAGCTAAAGATGTCAAGGACCTTTGTGCATCGTGCCCTATCTGCAGAAAGCTGGCCCTGCCATTATTGCAAGAGCACCCTTGCATCCTTTACCTGTTATAAAGGAACCCTTTACCAGGATTGCAATGGATGTGTTCGGACCATTAAACAGAACCAAGGCTGGTAATAAATACATCCTGGTCTTGATGGATAATGCCACCAAGTGGCCGGAGGCCTTTGCATTAAGAAATGTTACTACAAAAACCATTGTAAACTGTCTAATCAAACTAACAGCTAGAATTGGGGTATATACCACAAGAATTGTTGGATCTAACTTTATATCTAAGGTTATGAAGAAGTATTGTAGCACGACTGGTATTAAGCAGATCAAAACCTCCCCATACCATCCTCTCAGACAGATGGTATGGTGGAGCGCTATAATGCCACCCTGAAAAGGTTGTTAAGAAAATTAACACAAACCCTGAGGTTGAAAGGGACCTATGCTTGTTGTGGTCTTATCGTGGAACTATCCATAAAACCACAGGATTCTCCCTATACCAATTGCTATTTAGTAAACAGATGAGAATGTGGTTAGATCAAATGGTCAGTTACTGGCAAGGAAAAGAGGAGAATGATGAAAGTAGCGTGCATGAATACATAGCTACACTCAAAGCAAATATGCAAGTAGTCCGAGACTTGGCCTATGAGAAAGAGAGAGATGAAAAAGTGAAAAAGAAATTTTACCATAACCAGAAGAGAACCTTTGCTGTAGGTGACTTCGTGTTAGTATTTATACTGGGAAAAACTAACAAACTACACAATCAATGGCAAGGACCCTTTTCCATTTTGAAAAAAATCACCAAAAGAACTTACCAAGTAGATTTTGGAACCCAGTTAAAACAGTATCGTACCTTTCATGTTAATTGCATGAAGTTGTGGACTCCTCCTGAGTCAGCAGCATTCTTAGCCCGCGACGATGACAAGGAAGACCTGGAGATTGAGGTTGTGCATACCTCACATGCTAGACCCTCATCACTTAGACATTGAAAAGTTCAAGGAAAAATACAAAGATGTATTGCAAGATGTACCGGGAAAGATACAAGTTGTACAGCATGACATACACACAGGAGATGCTGTGCCTATATGATTGCCCTCTTACTGGTTGGCCCACCACTCTCAAGAGGTACTGAGAGAGGAGAATAAGAACACTCCTTGACAAGGGAATAATTAGACCATCCAAAAGCCCTTGGGCAGTGCCCATTTTATTGGTAAAGAAAAAGGACGGCACACAGCGTATGTGTGTAGATGATAGGAAACTGAACAAGGTGACAATTAATGATCCATACCCACTCCCAAATATTGAAGACCTGATAGGCTCATCAATTAACGAAATGTTAATATCAGGTTCCCGTAAACCCTCAACACAGAGAAAAGACAGCATTTGTGACTCCATACGGCAAGTATGATGACCTTTGGATTAATTTCAGCACCATCTATATACCTTACAGAGGTTAATGGTTGGATTATTGAATGGGTTGCACGAGTTCACTGTTGCATACCTGGATGATATTATTATTAACAGTGATACCTGGGAGAACCATCTAAATCATTTGGAAATTGGGTTTGGGTTAAAAGTAAAAGAGAGAAAGTTTACTGTCGGAAGTGGCAGTTGTATATATTTGGGTACAGCCTATGGAATGTAAGGTGGAGGCAGTGAAGAACTTTAAGCAGCCCCAGACTAAAAAGGACATGCGTTCCTTCTGAGGTCTTTGCGGTTACTACTGGAAATTTATTCCTAACTTTTCATCTATTGCCACACAGCCCTCCGAACTTAAAGGAAAAGTATGCCTAAGCATGTTAAATGGAATGAGACAAAGCTTTCACTGAGCTAAAAGAAATACTCACCCGAGCACCGGTGTTAGTCACACCAGATTGGACCAAACCATATATTTTACAGACGGATGCATCAGCATTTGGATTGGGTTATGCCCTTAGTCAGATAGGTGGAACAGGGGAAGAGCATCCAATCGCTTTTGCCTCAAAGAAATTTTACAGAGTGAAAGAAATTACTCTGCCATAGAGCGCGAGGCTCTGGCAATTGTTAAAGGAGTTAAACACTTTCGTACCTATCTGCAAGGGTCAAAGTTTACAATCAAAACAGACCACATCACATTAACTCACCTTGGCAACCTGAAGGACAGTCATGGCAGGTTGGCAAGGTGGGCCCTATCATACAGCAATATGATTTTACAATTGTACACCGAAGCGGCAGCAAGAATGCCAATGCTGATGGGTTATCAAGAGACCAGGGGTCTCCGACTAAGGTTGGGTGAGTGCCAGGGATCTCAACCCTGACTACAGAGTGTCCAGCCCTAGACAAGTATGAGACAGCAGTGTACCTACAAATGAATAAGAACAGTAATGAGCAATTAACAAAGCCACAAAGGAATACTCAACAAGGAAGCTCTCAAAAGGAAAGCTCTCCAAAAGGACATGTGGTTGCCAATAAAGGTCACAAAGCTCACAAAGGGAATCTTCACCGCGGGAGGCCAGCGGAGGTCTACAAGACGGTACCTTTACGGGTTCATTTAGGGAGTAACGGGTCCACTGCTGACCAACTGTGACGTCATCAGCTGGAGTTATTATAAAATGGAGTAAAAACTATTGTTGTTGTTGGAGACACGGGTTGTTTTTGTTTTAAAAACTGAGATATAAGAGATACAACTGAGTGTTGTTGTAAGTTTATGTTGATATTGCAGTTAGCTAAAGAGGCTTGGATAGTTTTCCAGCTTCTTAATAAACTTTAACCTAATCTACTCCATTCAATATCATGGTGCTATTTCCTACTAGTTTTGGGCTAGGGAGGGGGAAACAGCTACCAGGAAGGGTAGTCTGATTTTGGCTCTAGTAGTAATTGTGACAGTAACTTCATAGTAATATTAGGGTGTCGCAGTTGTTTCCACTACTCAAGCTAAAGAAGAGTGGAAAGCTGACATATACTGAATCACTTCACTAGTTCATTCAGACATCATACAACATAGACTTGAATACAGTTTCCTGCAAACACATAGAATTGAAGTTTTACCTCAGTAATTAAAGGCAGCTAGCATGTGAAATGCATGTGCACACTATCCCATTATGCATCCAGCATTACCACTATTATCGCAAATATTTCTTGTTTCCAACCCGATTCCTGAGTAAATTATTACATCACAATGACCACCTCAATAATCAACTTGTCTGATGTTTGGACTAGATGCTCTAGCTTCATGAGATGCCAAGACACGTGTGACCTTGTTATATACCAATCCACCACGTGCTATAAACTACACCCCTCCTGCATGTGAACTGTATTTCGAAAAATACAACAAAGATAATAACATCTACTAAATCAACTACCCTAAATAATGGAGTAATAAAATATAATATAATCAATAAACAAAATAAATATAGGTAAATAAATAAATATATATAAGAATTAATCATAATAATTATATTATAATATAATACACAAAAAAATAATATAAATAAATAAAATAATTATACAAATAAAATTATAAATTATAAATAAATATAAATAATAGCAATAATAATAAATACCTCAAAAAATTATAATAAATATAATTTAAAATTAAAAAAACATTCATTTGATATTAAAAGATTATAAAAAAATTATAATAACCGAATACAGAAAAATTATATAGTGGTCGTGGTTTCAACTTCATGCTCCACCCAGAATCCAGGTAAGTCTATTCCACAATCTCGATTGAACCACTCATACTTTTGTGCTAGGCTAATGTGCAATATATACCTGCTTCACTAGCAGTTTCTTCTGTCTTCTGGCCTATATATATAGTCTAAGATGGTGGCTTCTCACAAAATAGGATGTTCGTCCCATGCGTGTTCAGCAATTGCAGATTTCTCTTTAGCACACTTTTTACAGGCATCCTGATGTGGCTTAATGTCACATAAAAGTACAGAAAAATTGTTTAAAAGCTGCCCAAACAGCATCTCACCTACTTTTTTCCTTCGTGATTATAGGTCTGTGAGTGCGGACCGTAAGCCATTAAGTAAACCACGTTCGAGCAACAACTTGTGCGAGACTCTCATTTGGGTTATTACGTGTACTACAAACTGACATTTTTGAAATTCTGGAAGAAAAAATTGGGGGCTGAACATAGGATTACATCACGTTACATTTTCATCTATTTGTGACCCTCTCAAACAAAAACTCAATGTCCAGTTGTAGAATATAAAATTAGATATAAAAATGTTATGGAAGGATAAAAGATATTGACGTTATCATTTGAACCTTACTTGAAAAATCACTTCCAAGATATCTAGCGTCAAGTCCAAGCAGTTTCTAACCACATTCCAGCTGCTAGAAACACCCCATGCTTACTAGAATGCATCCTTTCATTACTAGAATAATGTGCAAACAAACAAAATGTTTTGAATTGACTTTCACTTTCCTCTATTTTTCAGCAACAGCCAGTGTCCAATCTATATATAGATATAATTATATAGATATATATTTTTAAAGACGAATATATAGATGCATCAGACTTGTTTTATTATGTTGCTTTGCTACAAACATAAACACATCATAATTTTCTGGACCCATGCCCAGGTACATCCATCGTCATCTTTCACACACGTCTTCACTCATCCTGCAAACTTGACAATACAAAGCAAAACACACATAAACAAAATCGAACACTCAAAGGGCATGTTAGGACCAAATCCAACCTTCCTCCCAACATCGAAGCTCACCACACCTAAATCGACGGCAAGCCCGACACTTGTCGTACTCATATGCTCTACTTCACACTACAGAAACAAAACTAATTTTGATTCTGTGTGTCGCTGCCTAAACACTTGTGCAAAAGATCCTCACCTTTAGCACAGGCTCAACTCAAAATGCCTATACACAATACTCATGTTGGAGATGTTCTGCAGTTGACTGGGAGTGACCAAAAAATTACTTTCACATCGCAATCATCCCATCTAGGTTGTCCTCATTATTTGTAATTGCCCCTGCCCCTAGTAGTTTGCGTTTTAACTATAGACACGTGACTAATCACCCTAGAACACTCCAAGTTATTGCCATCGTCATCAACAGCGCCTTTTAAAATGTATGTCTCAAAATGCTTTAAAAAGCGATTGCTAACGGGATTTATACATTCTACCTTCTCTATTTCAACACTAGGACCATAAGGCTTGACATCCAACAACATTCATATACCCATCACTAATTATGTGTGTGTACCTAAAGCTTTCGTCTTTCCACTGAATGCCCAAAAAGTTTTTGAGTTTCTACAAATTCCATGGAACTAAAATAGCCTTCAAAATGGCTTCACAACTTACCTTGTGACTCTCAAACCATTCTTTGTAACTTGCATCTGTCTCATCTTCAGGTATTTGCTGCAAGCTTGAAAGAACTTAGACCTAAAACAAAACTTCTCCAGTGTCCCAAGACATCATAGCAATGCCATAATTTGATTTGTGGCCCTGTGTATGCCACGTACCATCAACAGTAACACTAGCATCAATTATGCCTTTATGCACAACCCATAAAAACCATGTAACCTATGAGTGACATCCAACATAATACTCTGGGTTACTGCATCTGAATCACTCCCTCTTGACTTAGTATACCCCATGCCCTCTCCCACACACACACCAAAAAATGGTGGAACTAAGAGGGGGCAACATATCCATGACTGCGGTGATGTCATCCAGACCAGAATGACTATTTTCAGCAATGTGAGCATCCAGTCCTGCCTGGATGTTCAAAGAATGGACTCCTACAGATACAGAGTTTGTGATGTCTTGAGTGTTATTGCAGTAAGTTAAAATAGGACAAAACATGCCTGCCCTACAGGGAAAAAATTCCTTCATTGTAAGGGAGCTTGGCTATATACCACATTGAATACACTTATTACTCCTTTCTATGACCTGTCTAAGCCTATCTATTAAATAATTACCTTTACCCAGTTCTACCACAACACCCCTCTAGTCTGAAGAGGTAGAGTCAGTAGATCCAGTAGCAACAACCCAGAAGAAGCTGAACGATCCAAGAGGGCCAACTTCTTCCTGGTCAGGGTCACCACTGGAACTTGCCTCTCTTCATACATTTTCAATTGATTGCAAGGTAAGTGAAGGTTCACAGAAGGTGTTACATCCACCTTCAGAATCCGAAAGACTCACTAAGAAAGGAAGGAAACAGCAAGTAACTTTTTAGTATTGTTATAATATAAACAATAAACTTGCCTGAAGCTGATGCTGTACCAGGCTCAACAACAGCCGCTAGTGGAGCTTTTACTTCTAGTGCTTCTCACTCTTCTTCACTACGTGGCATTCCTAGTTCAAAATATTTCTCCTTTCTCTTCCCCGGTATGACTATGACCCTTTCCAGCGATTCTTAGTTGCTGACGTTCCAAAAAAACGTGATCTCAAATAAAACGTACTCGCCTTTCCGGTTGTGCAGTACTGCGCAAACTGGTAAGGTTGTTACTGGGGATGGCATCGCAGACTGCCCGACTCGTCATGTATGCAGAATTTCAGTCACCAGGACGGCACTTTATTTTAATTTTTGAAGAACCTGTAGGCCATTTGCCCATGGCAGTGAAATAAGTTCTGCGTGCCCTACGGTACTCTACGGTACTCTCCTTCATTACAGGAATACTACGAACCTTGTCCCTTTTCCCTTGGAGGGTCACAAATACTCTGCTCTGTGTTATTGTTTTGTAGGACTTGGAGAAAACAGCAAATGAATTGGAATCTTCTCTATTGGAAGCAGTTGAAATAGAAGAGGCAATGGCAGCTGGAAATGGAAACATCAAAAAAGTAGTCCTTTGACTAGCGCTTCGTCCTAGCAAGTTAGTATTTTAGCTTGGCTTACTTTGTAAACTTTGTTTGCTAGTTGGGCATCTGTTAGACTGCTAGCATTGCTCTGGTAAGTGTATATGTAGTAGAAAGTTAGTTACTGATATTAAGAAAGGGGTTATATATCCCTACCCATAAATCTTTTTCTCGCCTCATCTTGCTTATCCATAATCATTTCACCACATTTAATCTGGTTTTTGAAATCTGGTCACATATTATCATACTTAAGAACCAGATGTGCTTAAGTTCTTAACTGTATATACTTTTTTTAGCAGGGAATTTTTAAATTTAATATTAATAATTAAAATGATAATAATAATAATAATAATAATAATAATAATAATAATAATAATGATGATGATGATGATGATGATGATGATGATGATAATAATAATAATAATAATAATAATAATAGTAGTAGTAATAATAATAATAATAATAATAATAATAATAATAATAATAATAATAATAATAATAATAATAATAATAATAATAATAATAATAATAATAATAATAATAATAATAAATTAAAAAAACAATACCTACAACAGAAAAAGAAAACCACACTTATTCAGCTTCTGATGACCTTTTTTTAAATCTATATATATAGCAGGATTACACAATAACTTATAAATGGTTTTTCACAAAATGTTATGGATAAATTTGGCATGAGAAAAAATCTATTAAGTTTTGGGGATAATTATGGTTTGAGCATTGATAGAAGCCAGAAATGCCACAGCATTTGACATTTTGTTTAGGGATATGCATCTTTTGCATTGCTCATAAATTATGCAACATGGTGACATTGGTGTCTAACTATACTAGCTTATTATTATATCAACTGAGAGTTCATTGAGAGTTTATAGTAGTTTCATTAGAGCTTGCATAATACATAATACAAGCAGTTTGTTAGTGAGGCTAACCCCATCCCCCAAATCTGAGTCACTTTCTTTGGTGACAAGTCAATCAAATATTGAATGATTATGAAAGAAAAATTATTGATAGTGGCGGAGGTTTGCCATTGCAGATTACTGTTGTTACTATTGTTTTTTCACACTTTCCATTGTGATAACACAAGAGGTCTTCCACAACCAGGTAAGAGCACTAAAGGCAAAACCAAATCCAGTAGATGATATCAGCACACACGACGCTTATTAAATGGTGAGGTATGGTGTCAGGTTTATTGAAGAAGCAAGGATAATTGGAATGCATCTAAGCTGGGAAGGATCAATCGAAACTGACATCATTACTGGAAATTGCAACCAGCAGTCCTCATTCTAGCGACAAGCCTCTAATTAACCTATAGCATGAAGCATATAGGATAATGTGTTCATTGGTATATAGATGTTATATATGTATATAAATATATTATATAGAGATGGCTAGTCCTACTATAGTTTCATGCAAAGGATTTGTCCCTGATGATTGTATTCGCATGAAACTATAGTAGGACTAGCCATCCCAATACTTTTCTATTATTACTATTCAATAGCTCTGCTTTAACACAGCATTGATCACTATTTGTAGCCTTCATCAACATACTACCTTCTAAGTATATATAAATATATATATGTATGTGTGTGAAGGTGTATATGAATATGTGCATTTTTGAGTGGGTGTGGGACTGTGTGTTGAGTGTGTAAGTTTGTGTGTAAATATAGGTGTGAGCTTGAGTGAGTGCATGTGTATGTGTGTATGTGTATGAATGAGTTTATAAGTGGGAATATAGTATTGTGTTTGTTTCTGATGACAGAATAACTACTTTTGATTGACCTCTGTTGCCATCTTGTTTTGCAGCAAGAAAACAAAACAAATATCTGCAAGATTGTCATGGTTATTATTAACTGTGGTCATAAAACAGCTTTTACACCTATAGCCTAGATCTTTCTTTAAATAGAGTTTGTATTAATTACAAAAGGCAATTATGACTCGACCACTTCAGGTTGATATGAATGTAGTGAAGCTGAGGTTTGTAAAAACTTACAATAATAATATAACTGCAGTAGATATTCTGGGGGATGGGAATCATGGGACTAAACTACAATAGATGAAGGCTAGAGCATCTAAGGTCGAGTGAGAGAAATTCAAGACGAAGGTCATTGTAACAATAAACTAGAAAAAAACTTGTGGTCAGGACTTTGGAGCTCCACAAATTCTGCACACTTTATTGTATGAATAGCCCCAAAGTTTCACAAATTCTGCACACTAATGAATAGCCCCAAAGTTCCACAAATTCTGCATGAATAGCCCCAAAGTTTCACAAATTCTTCACACTTTATTGTATGTAGAGCCCCAAAGTTCCCCAAAGTTCCACAAATTCTGCACACTTTATTGTATGAACTCACCCAAAGTTTCACAAATACTGCACAATTTATTGTATGAATAGCCCCAAAGTTTCACAAAATTTAATTCTGCAGACATTATTGTATGAATCGCCCTAATGTTCCACAAATTCTGCATACTTTATTTTATGAATAGCCCCAAAATTTCAAAATTATGCACACTTTATTGTATGAATAGTCCCAAAGTTTCATAAATTCTGCACACTTTATTGTACGAATAGCCCCAAATTTCACAAATTCTGCACACTTTATTGTATGAATAGCTAGCTCCAAAGTTCCAGAAATTCTGCACACTTTATTGTATGAACAGCCTCAAATTTCACAAATTCGGCACACTTTATTCTATCAATAACCCCAAAGTTCCACAAATTCTGCACACTTTATTGTATGAATAACCCCAAAGTTTGGGTGCTCTCTTTTGATACAATGTTGAGTATATATAACTAGGCCATGTTACCTGCAGGAAATCTGAGTGCCTGAACTTGTTGAAAATGTGCCTCCCAGTTGGAATGTGCTAATTAGTTTGAAATACACTTGATTTGAGAGTAGGAGCAATACTTAGCCTGTAGTGGCCTTGTAAATTTCGTATAACGGAATCCATCAATATTTTCAGTTTTGACCACCTAGTCACTTTTTAGTGCCTAACGAAAGTGGTCATTGTATTGAGTATGGCTACCTCTTGCCACAGGTAGTAGTTTCAACTGTTTAGCACATTCCATTAGGAACCACAACTGCAGCAAGTTCAGGCACAACTCCACTCTAACTTTGGCATGCGTCATTTGTATCAAAATGGAGCACACAGAAAGATCTATCTTTGTAGTTCTAAATTTAGTGAAGTGTACAAAATCTATGGAGTTCCAAATTTAGAACCACATTTTGGGGGGTAGTGTTGTCAGGATTAGGCTCCCCTCAAGTAATTCTCTATATATCAATCAGCAAAGCTGTCAAGCTTTTTTTGCTAAGGGTGATTGAGCACCACAGGTACTGCTGCAGGAAGCCCACATGCTTTCTGTATTTTTTCTGATGGTTTCATGTTTATTAAAAGGTGATCTAAATGTCAGAAAATAAAGAAGAAATAAATAGGTGGGTGGGATATTGGGAGGAACTGAGAGGAAGGGAGGGGGGATGCCAAAAATATGGTGTTCAAGGCCCCATAACTTCTTCCCTGTACCTAAATGCAGTCAGAAAAGACGGACTTCTTTAAATATACATTAAAGCACTTGTGTTATGTGGTTAGATAGGTTTATTATTTATTATATTTTGTGGGGGGGGGGACATGTCTAACTATTTCTGAGTGGTCCTTGTGTATCTAACTGTATACTAGGTTTTTATCTCTCTATTAATTAAATATGCACTTTATTTAAATCCAAGCAGAAGGATAGTAAAAAAAAAGGGCTATCAGGATGCATGTTTACATAAAATAAAATCTTTTCCCTGCAACACTATTTTTGATGAATATAAAGAAGTAACTATGCAATAATATTATCTATCTGATCTGAGATGTCAAGTGGTTGACTTAGGACAGGCCAGGCAGGGGTGACCTCTGGAAGGGACGACCTCAGGAAGGGGTGTGGTCAAACTTTTAATCCACTAGGAACCCATTAACACTTGAGGTTGATTGATCCTTTGCTAGTCAGGTGGAGCTCATGCAAAATTGATCCTCTCTTGCTTGCCACTGAATTGTAATTAGGACGCTTCAATGATTAATGTCTACCTTTTCACACTGAATAATGACCTAGGCTTGTAGTAAAGGGAAGAAGTCATTGATACTTGTGTATTTTCTATTAGTTCGACCTGTTAGTATAATTATAGCTATTTTTAGCCCCATTCTGCTCAGTCTCTAATGACATTTATGATTTATCTTTGTATCAGTTGTTTGATTTTTTAAGCCAATCAACCAAATTTCTTCGGTCTTTATCAGGGAAAATTAATAAATGAAAACAACGCAATGCATCTTCACTCGATGGAAACATGTTTCTCACAACAAATGCAATGTCAGCACGGAATACTCAGACAGAAGATGTTCGTAATTTTACGTGCATCTTGATAGTTGAGATGAAGCATCCAGGTAGCTCCACCCCTACATCTCAATTAAAGTACTGATCCTTCAGTCTGAGATGGATGCGCAGTGCCTAAATTATGAGCAACTGTCTCCATTTACTAGTTCTATCGATCACAGAGGTCTCTTCCCACAGGATTGTGTGGTATTGTTTGAATGCATCGGTGATAGCGGACTTTACAAGTTCCCCCTTCTGCAAGCATCTTTATGTTCTTTATGTTCTTAGATTCAGTTCACCAACCTCATCATTGCTTCACCAATGTACACTTTCCCCCAGCTGCAAGGTACCCTATACAAAACTTATGATAACCAATGACTCTGGTAAGCTGAGATCTTTATGTCAAGCCAGATATAAAAACAGCTCTGACATAAACATTCAAAACACACGTCTAAAATCTTTACTTAGACCAGCCAGATAGGCGGTGATGATAAGGGAGGTGGAGTCAGTCTTAGTCAGATTATGGACTGGATAACTGACTCACCTGACTGGCAACTCCAGGCCTAAATGACTGAGAGCTGCTTCTAAACTAGGGTGTCCACTTACAGCTGGGCCCTTATAGAAATTCTACATGCTGTAAGGATGTTGTTTGTGAGAATGTTCACTGCCTGTTTTCAATTTTTTAAAGGGTTAATTCCCCTCACCATCATATCGCTGTAAATTGATTAAAAGGTACCTATCATCATCCCTAAGTTCACCCTAAATATGCATATTTGTGGTGAGATTTTGTCACTCGGTCGCTTATATTATGTGTGCTGGACGTGCAGCTAATTATGTAGCTCTGCAATGATAAAACTTACTTTGTGCATGAGACTAGCTGATGCAAATGTATTTAACCTATACACATAGTTACTTATACAGAGTTAATGGAGCATGGCTCTAATAAGAGCCTATCTACACCGGAACCAGCTTCAAACTGGTTTCAAACTTTAACATTGCTTTTATTATTTTTTTGGACTTGTACAAAGATAAGGCAGTGTTGAGGATTTAGAACTGGTTCCAGACTAGCAGTGGTGACAGGTGTTAGTACCAAACACATCCAATTGCTTACACAAAGTTGAAAACCTCAATTTTATCTAACTTACCTTCGTCACTCTAGCTGAGAATTTGAATGGAGATGAGAATACCAGCGATGCTATTGTTAACTGTGCAGTTAGTAAGTGTAGCATGAAATGCAAAGGTTATTTCAGCTTCCTTGGTCATGGTTAGTCTGGGAAGAAGTACTAGCTGAGGTGTGTTTTTTTAAATAGAGTTGATGCATGAATTGAGGATTCAGCAATTTATAGAACTTCTCATCAGCTTCAGTGACACTTCCTACAGTTGTTAGTCTTCTTATTGCTGTGGCTCCCCATACTAATCCAAAAAGCGTTGGCGAGCTTGTTATTTTCACTGGCTACTAGTGCAAGTTCAAATGAATTGTGTTTTTGTGGTTCATTTTATGACGCCACTAACGCTATCACATGGTATGTTATATATTTTTTCTGATCTATTGCTATTCACGTAAGATGTGTATATTTAATTTTTTTGGCAATAAATATATCTATGAAAGCATTTAATGGCTGCAAGCACCAACTTACACAGATTCAGACAATGTTCATAGAACTATGTATAAAAATGAACCACACAAGCTAAAGACTTTAACTATGCATGCCGAGTGGAATACTGGAAAATATTTTACCAACAAATCATAAACAGTTTTTGTTCACTAACTTCAATGGAGCTGATTCTACAGATTTTTGGATTTTTATTCTAAACTATTATTTCTAACAAAATGTTAGAGCTATCATTAAAATCAACAAATAGAGTCGGTAGTTAATCAATAGCCCAGTAGACCACCGACTTTATTTGTGGTTGTTATAAACCTAATACTTATACCTCCAACTTTTTGTTCAAGAATATACATTGAAACTCTACATATGATTGGACTGCAAACATCTTCAAGCTATGGTATCCATATAGGACCACTTCATTTCTAAGAACGAAGACATTCAGTGACTGCAGGTGAGAATAGGACTCCCGCAGCTTTCCTTAAAAGAACAGCTTCCAGAAGCAGCAGTAAAAGCTGGGTAGAAACTATCAATGCCAGCAGTTGCAATTTTCTGCCTTTTTATCCCAGCACTTGTGGAGAAAAATTGTGTAATAACACCATTAAATTATTTCTTTAAGAATAATATGTGACTTTCATTAGTGACACCCGGCCAGCATTAAATTAAATCTATAGGGCAAAACAGGAACTTGCATAAATTCTCACCACATAGATATATTCTAGGGGTTGACAGGAAGACCTGCACATCCTCTGCTTGATGTTCATATTGTTTGCATGGAGATATAATTGGTCCATTTATATACACCTAGTTACAGCCCTTAGCATGCTTGCTTTTGGTTCAATGGTAACATTATTATTTTTTCTGCCATTGTCAGGGAGAGAATTTTTTTGGTGTCTCTGCTAAGAGAGAATTTTATTTGCCTTTTAGTGAATTATGTAACAATGCCATCAGTCATGCTTTATGATATATATATGTTCGTATATTTCTTAGGGCACATAATATGTTCTTGCTAAAGCAATGCAAGTGCCACAGATACACCCTGTACACATACATAGTCTGTCAACAGAAACAGCAATAAGGTGAGTTGTTAGTTTCTTTACAGGAATTCACTGTTAAGTAATGATAACTTTTAAGGTAAACTGCTATGCATGTGTGTTCTATCTCACTTTGTTTTAAGAGGCTAACAACATATGCAAGAAATGAATGCAAGGTTTTGTGTAGCAAGTTAACTCTTGGAAATAAAAATAAATATATAACATGACATGTGCACTTGAATGTATTTTTAAACATGTGATGAAATAACAGCAAGAGTCACAAAGGGAACTTCATTATTATTCGAGGGCTCTATCAAGTGATGTGCTGTTGATATTATGGCCACCTTGGTTACAATAAAGTATAACAATACTCTCTTTCTTTCTCTAGCTCACTAGCATTTCACCAAATGCAAAACTTACAATAATCTACTCAATAATCAACTAAAAATATTTTACTCTCTTGACGATTCACTAGAAGCTCCATGCTTCATCAGGAATAGTGTTCTTAATTGCTTTTGGCCAGTTAGAAGTTCAATCAATTAAAACTCTAGTTGTTAGACATTGAATTTGTCTCCGAATCTATCCATGTTATATTCCAGATCATTTGCTATAGCTCAAGCAAAAAATTAAAATAGCAAACAATAGCTAAGCTAAAACTCACTTTAGGTGGCTTCATATCCTAAACAGTAATGAAAGTAGTTAACTGGCAGCCTCCAAAAATATTTATCAATCGTAACCAATAGTTTCCAATAACAAAAGTAAATGTGGCCACTTCAATATCATCAGATGGGAGGGGCTGGTAAATAATAGAAAAGATCCTTCCTGAGTTTTATGATTTCCATGATTCATGGCTGCTGGAACTACTAGCCAGAGAGTTGGCAAACAACACCCTGCAGGAGTCTCCTAACTGCTGCTGACTAAGCAATGGCAGACCATGAAGCTTATCAAATGTATATTATTTGACGGACTGAACCATAAAATTAAGTATTAAAATTAACATGTATGACTAAGATTTTGGATCTGGTTTAAGTTCAGGACACTTCACTTTATGAACTTGCTCTATAGTTCAGAAGTCTCTGTGCTCTCCTTTCATACTAAAGATGTTGCATAGGTATGACCATCCAAGAGGTACATGCAGCTATAAAGTTGGTGGGATATACCTATTGAAGGCCTCAACTGGTTACAGGTGTGGCTCCGGATTGCAAGTGCCAGGCAATTAGTGTGGCAAGACCCATAAACTCTATTAGGCACTAATAAGTTGCTAGTATATATGTCAAACATGGCCATCTCAAATGGCAATATTCATGAGACTCAATGCAGGTCAAGTGCTGCTCCTACATGCCAAAGGCACTGCTTCCTAGCCCTAGCCCTAGCCCTAGCCCTAACCCTAGCCCTACATGCCAAAGACCTAGACCCTGTAACCACAGTAGTATTTTTAGCACTTTCCAATCAGAAGCCACACCTGCAGCCAGTTCAGGCACTTTGATTTTGAAGTGCCAAATTGAACTTTTGGCATGGTTATACAACATTTTTAGTACTACAGAGAGCACAGAGAGAGATCCATCTTTTGAGCACTGCATTAAATTAATGCAGTGAAGTGTGCAGAATCTATGCAGCTCAAAAGTGTAACAACAAGTCTTGGTTTAGTCTCCCCCAAGTCATTGAGACTAGTGCGGCTATAGAGAGAGAGAATAGAGTCAACACAACATGGTTGCTCTACAATATATATTTTGTATTTTCCAACAAGGACAGTGTGTAGTGAAGAGGGATAAGTTACCATGCCATCAACAAGAATAGTGTCTAGTGAAGGTGAGACAAGTTACAATGCCAACAACAAGGACAGTGTGTAGTGAAGGTGAGACAAGGTACCATGCCAACAATAAGGAATAAAAAACGAGTGCATGAAAAATTGATATTTGTTGGAACCAAACATTACTTTCAACAGCTACTCTTGTCTGACGCACTAGCTAATGCTTGCTATAGAGTGAGGGCAAACCTCCCCCTCCCCCAATACTTCTTCCTCCTCCACATAGAGAGTGCACCCAATGCAAGTTGATATTTACTCACTCACTTGAGGAAGGCTGGACGTCTTCTTCCATGGTAAAAGAAGCCAACTCCTGGCTGATGTCATGCAGGGCAGTATGCTTACAATAATGGCATAAACATGATTATTGGCTGGCAGGATATGACTTGTTTTTGAGGAGTATAATGTTTGATGTGCTTAATAGGAAATAGCCCATGGAACAGGAAATAACAAATACCAGGAAATGGTTGGTCGAGGTCTCGGGTTATTTTGTTAACATAAATGTGAAGATAAAGAGTTCATCAAATACTCCCACCTCCATGACTGTCAGCAAATAGATTGTCTCTCTGTCTGACACATGCACTTGCAGGACTAGATCTATAATCAGCCGGCAGGCCAGCAGTGAGCTAGTCACATTATTAGACACTTACATACACTAGCAGGACCAGGTCTGGACTCAGCCAGCAGGCCAGCATTAAGCTAACCTACTACTAAACACTCACATGCACTAGCAGACCAGGGATAGACACAGCCAGCAGGCCAGCAGTGAGTTAGCCTACTACTAGACACTCATATGCACTAGCAGACCAGGTCTAGACACAGCAGGCAGGCCAGCAGTGAGTTAGCCTACTACTAGACACTCACATGCACTATCAGGACCCATTCCAGTCTCAGCCTGCAGGTCAGCAGTGAGCTAGCCTACTATTAGACACTCACGTCATGTACTACACATAACAGAGTCCACCATTGATATGAGAAAACCATAAGCTATGAATCTAATCAACACCCCAGCAAAATTTATGTTTTTATGCATGCCAGAATTTTATGCTTGCCAGAACAATAAATCCCACAAAAGTACGAGATACTGTCCCAGAATGCGAGTGACTTGGTAAAGGGTCTTCTACATGACTACACAGAAAAGGAGGAATCTGGCATGCTAAATGTATTCTGCCTGAATGTAATTGCTGCCTGCTGCTATATTGCATGCAGCTATATTGCATGCACACTCAAAAAGGTAAGGAAACAAGAGTGCACTCATGCAGACCCTGACCAGTTAGATGACCCTTACCAGTTAGATGACCCTTACCAGTTAGATGACCCTTACCAGTTAGATAACCCTTTACCATTTTAATGAAAGCCCTCTCGCACACACTACGAAACTATATACGAAACTATATAATAAAGCACACCTTCTTTTGTTCTTGTTATAAGCATCAACCTTTGAGAAATTACTAATGAGAACTGGACGCGCCTGGTCCACAGAGCTAGAGAGAGAGAACACAGGAACTTATTCTATGTATTTTAGAAACATTATATTACCCAGCCATGCATGTGTGAACTTTCATTGTCACCAATAGACACCTATTCCTACCATTCACATGTAATCATATTCATAACCTATACCCACAGCAACCTTGCGGGACTGCTGCAGTATATAAGCTCAGCAGCCGCACATCACAATTTAGTATGTATCCGAGTCTTGAACTTATGCTATTACTTATTTACAAACCACTCAAAACGAGTCTCGAAACCAGTCACTGTTTGGGGTATTAAGTAAGAAGACCAGTCAAAGCGAGCCTAGAAGCCAGCCACTGACTTGGAGAGAGATACACTCACACCCCTTTTTGCATCTTAGCACCGCAGAACTACTCCACATTCCGAGCCCTAACAATTGGAGGCCTTACAACCCTCATCAAAACAGTTGTTAGTCGGTTCACCACAGCTCATGCTCTGACCGCCTGTTCAGCAATCACGAAGGGAAAAGCAGGCCAGAACATTTGGTCCTTCGAGCCGGATATCTGAACAAGCAGATCCCATCACTACACCGAGGTTCCCTCCAAAGACAGTGTAGTTTACACTGTCTTTGGAGGGAACCTCGGTGTAGTGATGGGATCTGCTTGTTCAGATATCCGGCTCGAAGGACCAAATGTTCTGGCCTGCTTTTCCCTTCGTGATTGCTGAACAGGCGGTCAGAGCATGAGCTGTGGTGAACCAATATAATGTTTCTAAAATACATAGAATAAGTTCCTGTGTTCTCTCTCTCTAGCTCTGTGGACCAGGCGCGTCCATCCTCCCGGGGCGAGAAAGCTGCTCCTCCTCTGGAATGATGACTGCCAACTTCACAATAGGTCTCTTGTGGGTGCCACATGAAGGTCCTCGCACTGTGGCTGTCCTCACGTACCCGTCTTTTCCTGGATGCACCTCGATCACTCTGGCGAGTGGCCATTGATTTACAAATAGGAATTTATCCTTTACCAAGACAACACCTTTCCCACTCCATTCCGATCCTTGCCCACGTATCCGACGCAGTAGCCATGGACCTCCCTAGCGAACCATTGCCAGACGCAGCCTCTCTACCTTTCCTAACCGGACTAGAGTTGGCGGATCCTTCCTTTTCTCGCCCCGGGAGGGTCGACCTCCTACTAGGATCAGAGGTCACGGCAACAATGACCAACGTTGGTCAGACGGAGGCACGAGCAAGCAGTGATGGCAAGTTCCTTGCCGCAGACACCATTTTTGGATGGATCGTGCAGGGAGGAGGAGGTGCACAACAAGCTGAAGTCTTCCTAGCCCAGGAGGACTCATACAATCCGTCCACCTTCTGGGAGTCCGAGGAAATACAGCCTCACCACCTGGCTCTCAGCAAGGATGAAGAAGACGCGGTGAAACACTACCAAGAGACCTACAGCAGAGAGAAGGACGGAAGATATGTAGTACGTCTTCCTCGAAAGCTCCCCACCCCCGAACTGGGTCAATCAAGGACCCAGGCAGAAAGGCGATTCAATCAGAATCAGAGGTCTCTGGTAAAGAAAGGACAATGGGAACCCTTCCGGGCAGCCGTAGCCGAGTACGGAGCACTGCACCATGCGGAGATAGTACCAGACTCCGACCTGAACAGACCAGACAACCGATGCTATTACCTGCCAATGCATGGCGTGGTAAAAGACAGCAGCACTACGACCAAGCTTCGCATCGTGTTCGATGCATCGGCCAGGACCAGTAACGGACTCTCTCTTAACGACACGTTGCTGGTTGGACCGAATCAGTATCCACGGACAACAGCAATCATTCTGAAGTTCCGTCGCCACAACATTGGTATAACGGCGGACATATCCAAAATGTTCAGAGAAATTGGATTACATAATGAAGACAGGGACTTGCACCGATTCCTTTGGAAGAACGAGCAAGATCAGTTCCAGACCTGGCGAATGACGCGCGTGACATTTGGTGTCACCTCTTCTCCGTTTCTGGCTACCCAGACTCTTCTCCAACTAGCACTGGACCACGAGAAAGACCATCCCACAGCAGCACGGATCATCAGGCAGGAATTCTACGTGGACGACTGTCTGACTGGTGCAGCAACTGTGGAACAAGCAATGGAAATTCGAGTGCAACTGAATGACCTCCTCAAGAAAGGAAAAATGAACCTCCGCAAGTGGAGAAGCAACTCCCAAGAACTTCAGGAATCCATCCCCAGCGAGCTACGGGAAGAAGAACAGGACATCGCGGTCCTTACTCCCAACCGATGCCAAAAGACTCTCGGCATCCACTGGGATACCCGCAGTGACAATATGTACGTCTCTACTCCCGAACTGGGTAAAGACAGAAGAGCTACTAAACGTCAAGTATCATCTGACCTCGCCAAGACCTACGACGTCATGGGCTGGTTCGCCCCAGCAATGGTGGTGGCCAAATTGTTGCTCCAGGACATATGGATCCAAGATTTTGACTGGGACGACACCATACCCGAATCCATCACTACTCGATGGAATCAGTGGACAGAGGAGCTACCTCTCATCACAAGACATCCAATTCCCAGATGTCACCATACCTCATTCAAACCAGAGCGATACACGCAACTGCATGGATTTTCCGATGCTTCGGAAAAGGCTTATGGAGGAGTCGTATACTTACGAACCTTCTACGAGGACACAAGCGTATCTGTGACACTTGTCACTGCTAAAACCAAGGTTGCCCCAACCACACCCATCACAGTTCCAAAACTGGAACTTTGTGGAGCTCTACTCCTGAGCAAGCTGATGAGCAACACGGCAGACACTCTAGACATGCAGCCGGAACAGATTTACGCCTGGACCGACTCAACCATCGTTCTCGGTTGGCTCAACCAGGAGCCAGGGAAACTAAAGGTGTACGTTGCCAACAGAGTGGCCACCATCACCCAGCAGTTACCAGCCAGTCAGTGGAGACACATACCGACAGCCGACAACCCGGCAGATGCAGCCTCCCGCGGACTGATGCCCAAAGAACTGACGCAACACCAGCTCTGGTGGAACGGTCCACCATGGCTGAGCCAAGACCCAAGCAACTGGCCCAAGCGACCCAAGGACCAGACTGTCTCCATAACGGAGATAAAGAAGGAATTCACCGCTTTCACCACGCGGAAGATCACTCCAACGGAACCACCACTGCGGTACTCATCATTTAGGAGGCTCCTACGAATCACTGCATGGCAGCAGCGATTCATAGACAACGCCAAGCAGAAGGACTCTTCCCGGCGAAACCTAGAGAGCAGACTCACTGCACTCGAGTTGGACGTAGCCGAGGGTCTGCTGGTACGAAGCGTGCAGCACCGATACTTCCCCGCCGAACTAACAGCATTAAGGGAAATGAAGGAGCTCTCTCCTAAAAGCACACTCATCTCACTCCACCCCATTCTGGACAGTGAAGGAACCTTGGTGGTCGGAGGACGTCTGGACAAATCTGAGCTAACCAGAAATGACCAAGCACCCCAGGATCCTGCCTAAGAAAAGTATGCTAACCCACCTAATCGTGAGAGACCTACACCTCTCCAATCATCACGTGGGACAGTCAGCACTCCTACACGCTCTATCACAGAGATACCACGTCATAGGAGCCAGAGCCCTGGCAAGACATGTCACAAATCGATGCGTGCCATGCAGGAAGACCTATGCCAGAAGGGCTATACAACTTATGGGACAGCTTCCTGTACAACGAGCCACTCGATCCCCTGCATTCAGCCATGTGGGAGTCGACCTGGCCGGACCAATGACTCTTAAGTCAGGAAATCCACGAAAACCACGACTGGAGAAAGCATACATCTGTCTGTTCGTATGCATGTCCACCAAAGCTATACACCTGGAAGCAGTTTCGGACCTTTCGACTGAAGCCTTCATGGCCACGCTACACCGATTCGTCAGTCGACGAGGTCTGCCAATCCGCATCTATTCAGACAACGGGACCAACTTTGTGGGCGCCAACAGGAGCCTCGAACAAGCTTACGATGCTCTGAACACCATGGCAGACAATGATCAAGTACAGCGATACCTGACTGATCAAAGAGTGACCTGGAGCCACATCCCGGAGCTAGCGCCTCACTTTGGCGGGCTCTGGGAGAGTAATATAAAGAGCACAAAGACCCTACTGAAAGCAATCACAGGAAGTGCGTCACTGACCTATGAACGGCTCAGCACTTTCTTGACACAGGTTGAATGCATTCTGAACAGCCGCCCTCTCGTCCCCATGAACACGCAAGATGCGGACGGGGATCTAGTACTGACCCCAGGACACTTCCTGGTCGGACGTCCCTTGTCAGCATTACCTGACATTTCACAAGTGTTAGGACTTGGGACACAGACACAGAGAGCGAAGTGGAACCACTGCCGCAGGCTGACGGAACAGTTCTGGAACCAGTGGACCACTACATATCTGACCAATCTCAACCGATACAACAAATGGACTCAGCCAACCAGGAACGTGAGAGTCGGAGATGTTGTCTTGGTAAAGGATAAATTCCTATTTGTAAATCAATGGCCACTCGCCAGAGTGATCGAGGTGCATCCAGGAAAAGACGGGTACGTGAGGACAGCCACAGTGCGAGGACCTTCATGTGGCACCCACAAGAGACCTATTGTGAAGTTGGCAGTCATCATTCCAGAGGAGGAGCAGCTTTCTCGCCCCGGGAGGATGGACGCGCCTGGTCCACAGAGCTAGAGAGAGAGAACACAGGAACTTATTCTATGTATTTTAGAAACATTATATTACCCAGCCATGCATGTGTGAACTTTCATTGTCACCAATAGACACCTATTCCTACCATTCACATGTAATCATATTCATAACCTATACCCACAGCAACCTTGCGGGACTGCTGCAGTATATAAGCTCAGCAGCCGCACATCACAATTTAGTATGTATCCGAGTCTTGAACTTATGCTATTACTTATTTACAAACCACTCAAAACGAGTCTCGAAACCAGTCACTGTTTGGGGTATTAAGTAAGAAGACCAGTCAAAGCGAGCCTAGAAGCCAGCCACTGACTTGGAGAGAGATACACTCACACCCCTTTTTGCATCTTAGCACCGCAGAACTACTCCACATTCCGAGCCCTAACAATTGGAGGCCTTACAACCCTCATCAAAACAGTTGTTAGTCAGTTCACCACAGCTCATGCTCTGACCGCCTGTTCAGCAATCACGAAGGGAAAAGCAGGCCAGAACATTTGGTCCTTCGAGCCGGATATCTGAACAAGCAGATCCCATCACTACACCGAGGTTCCCTCCAAAGACAGTGTAAACTACACTACAAACGAGGTTTGACCAGACTCTCAGCATCAGCAGGGAAGCTCCCTAGGGACCCTTGCAACAAGACGGACGACGACTTCACAACCCCGAGGTCCACTCCTATCAGCAACAAAGAAAAGGGTCTCTTTGACCTATCACCGTATCACACCAGCTCTGTGGACAATTCGCTGTCAGATATGTCTGTGTCTGCCATGATTAATGATCTGGACGACCCAGCAGTCCTCAGAAACAGGAGAGGCCAAAAGAAGGGTGCTCTCACCAGGCTGCACCGACAGATAATGAGACTGGTCGAGGGACCACTGTCAGAAGTGGACACAGCTCGGACGGCGCACCTCAGGGAGTCTATCTCTGAAAATCAGACAGAGTTTAAGCTTTACCATGAGCGACTCATCGTCGTCATGGAGGCGGATCCTTCTCTAGAATCTTCCAGTTTCGGCAAGGAGCATGAAGAGCTCTGCGACGTTACTGACCGCTCGTCAGAAATGATAATACTAACGATGACTCTCGATGGAAAAGCCAGGTGCCTGCAAGAAGCACGAGTGGCTAGCAAGAAGATGGAGAGAGCGTTAGAACGACTGACAAGAACAGCTGATCGGCCTGACGAATCAACGGAAGGAAAGATCCAAGAGGCCCAACGACTGCTCAAAGAAGTGGAAACCCTGTGTGGCCACCTCCCAGAATCAGAGGAGGATAAATTCGAAGAACAGCTGGAGTCACAAGACAGCCGCATGACCCAGCTCTGGATTACATGGAAAGCCACTCAGGACCCAGCTGACTCAAAACCACCAACACCTACCGGAGCCACTGGCATCTCGGCTGCAGACCTGCTCCGCAGCCGATTGCCAGACATCACTCTCCCCAAGTTTAGCGGAGACAAACTAGACTGGCCCTCGTTCTGGAGAGAGTTTCAGGCGGTCCTCAGCAAGGACAAGCGCCTGACAGAGGAAGACAAAATCCTCTACCTCAAAAGATCTGTGAGAACTCCAGAAGCCATGGCCGAGTATCGGAACTTCCTGGGAGATGTAGGAGATTTCGACGGAATAGTCGATGTTCTCAAAAAATTATATGACAATCCCAGACTGATCTTCCGCAACCACATCAATGCCCTAACTGACGGGAAGCGAATGGGTGAGACGGATCTCCGTGCACTATCAAGAATCGTGGTGGCCATAGACAGAGAAGCGACCAAGACCAAACAGAACACAGCCGGAGCCTTCATAGTCTCCCTAGCGGAAAAGAAACTGGAGGGTAGACCTGCAACGCGATGGTCTCGAGCTCCAGTCAACAAATCCAGAACGGTGCCAACCGTCCAGGAGTTCGTCCAGTTCCTAGATGATGCTGCCGCCCAGTTCGAAGATGAACATGAGCTGAAGCAAAGGGACAAGAAGACTCCAAGGCCAACAGCACCAGAACCTATCATCAGCAAGCCATGGAAGCAGCCAGTCTATCTTTCGCAGCCAGAAGTTACGCCCCTGTCTGCAGCTGCTACTCCATACAAGCCCTATCAACAGAGGGCAAAAGCACCCTGCGAACTGTGCAAAGTAGAGAGGCACCCGATGTTTCTCTGCCCCACATTCCAGGCAGACACCATTCCTCAACGGAGGGACGTAGTCGAGAGGTTGAAGCTTTGCTTCAACTGCCTCGGCTACAGCCACACTGTGGAACAATGCAACAGCAACAGGACGTGCCGAGAGTGCCAAGGGAAACACCATTCCCTCCTTCATGAAGGCACAGCAGCGGCACCTTCAGCTGGAAACACGGGCAGCCCACCCACCCACCCCCGTACTACGTACTTGGCCAATGCTACCCAAGAGGTCGGAATCCTTCCCACAGCCATAGTCACTGTGGAAGCTAATGGACGGACTGTTCAAGCCAGAGCTATCCTAGATGTATGCAGTTCCGCCTCTTATGCCACCTCACGACTCGTGCAGCAGCTAGGAGCTCGCACAAAGCCACAACATAGCTCCACCTACACAGTGGGTAACATCACCGGCCTGCAGTGCGAACTGATTGCAGCCATGACCATTCGCCCCATGAGACAACACCTGTCTCACGACGAATTTTATGCTTGCCAGAACAATAAATCCCACAAAAGTACGAGATACTGTCCCAGAATGCGAGTGACTTGGTAAAGGGTCTTCTACATGACTACACAGAAAAGGAGGAATCTGGCATGCTAAATGTATTCTGCCTGAATGTAATTGCTGCCTGCTGCTATATTGCATGCAGCTATATTGCATGCACACTCAAAAAGGTAAGGAAACAAGAGTGCACTCATGCAGACCCTGACCAGTTAGATGACCCTTACCAGTTAGATGACCCTTACCAGTTAGATGACCCTTACCAGTTAGATAACCCTTTACCATTTTAATGAAAGCCCTCTCGCACACACTACGAAACTATATACGAAACTATATAATAAAGCACACCTTCTTTTGTTCTTGTTATAAGCATCAACCTTTGAGAAATTACTAATGAGAACTCCAGAACTAACCAATCATAAACCATGATTATTACTCAAATATACACATGTGCATATATGGCATAATAATCACATGCTTATAACTAAAGTATACACATGTGCTTATGTATTCTGATTTCATGTATAACATAGACACATGCATCATAAGTAGTAACCATATTTTGTTGAAGGTTTGTAATGTGTTAACTATTGTCACAAGAGTAAGCTTCTGAGGAAACCAACTGGTCACTAATGGAATATAGAACAGTGTAAGCTGCTGTACTAGTACTTCTTTATAGCAGCTGCTGGCTGAATTAACTCAGCTAGACTCAATATTGAGCCAACACAAGCGTGTTTACTGTATTGTTAACCCTTTTCCAATTATAAAACATATCTGTGTGTGATATTTGAGGGTGTATTCTATTATTGGACTGCAGTCCAGCTGATGGAGAAAAGCATGAAGTCATACACATAGTACATGAGAAGCTACAACCATAAAAGAAGACCTGGAGAACCAGCAGTCTGGACCACAAGGTCCAATTAAAGCTGAACTGTTAGGAAAGAGAAAATATGAACTGAACTGAGTAGAAATTGAACTTGATAGTGTATGAATTTTAGATCTATTTGATATGGGTATATGAGTGTATACCTTATTGTTATTGTTTGAGCATAGTTGGTATTAAATATTACCATCACTTATTCAGTGGGAGATAGCTAACAGGGTTAGCTGATTTTGGGTTGAATAGGAATTCTCAGTGAGCAAGACTGTTATATTTAGCCGTTGAGAGGGATTCTAGAACCAGGTGTATTCAGTGTAGAGAGAAGAATTCCATTACACTCTATTCATGTTCACTATATATTGTTGACTGTACATGTTTCATATACTCTACTCATCTTCACTCTACTACATTTCATAACTCTACGATGTTCACTAAATATTGTTGACTGTACATGTTTCATATACTCTAGTCATATATTGTTGACTACATGTTTCATATATTCTACTCATCTTCACTATATATTGTTGACTACATTTCATAACTCTACTAAATATTGTTGAGTGTACATGTTATATATACTCTAGTCATATTCACGTTTACTACATTTCATATACTCTACTGATGTTCACTATATATTGTTGTACTCTACCCATGTTCAGTATATATTGTTGACTCTGGTTTTCACATACTCTGTTGGCTACACGTTTCATAGACTCTACTCATCTTCACTATATATTGTTGACTGTACATCATTCATATACTCTACTCATGTTCACTTGTGAGCATCTGTGTTGCGATGAACTTATAAATGTGCAGGCATGTTCTAATCTAGGATATACAGGAGCTTCACTACTCTAAAAGGCTACTCCACCCCCATCAGCTCTTTCCAACCAGCTCCACCATGGACAAGAACACCACACCCTCTACATGATTCCTTGCTAGGGTAAATAGCCTTGTAAACCATGCACATCTCACACCTACTAGACTATACCCTTTGGAAGTTCCAACCTTTAGCATCCTCCCTTCCCCAGTCACACACACACCCCTGCCTGCACCCGTCCACTCCTGTTCAGGTCATCAACCAGAACCCCAGGGGAAGGAATGGTACTTATCCTGGTGTGCCCCAGCCCCAGTCCAATGTGTAGTGATTGGTAAAGGGTCTGCTACTAATCCCACAGAAAGACCCCTGATCCTACTTCCCACCATCACTTCCAGCTACATGGCTAATATAAATAAAATTTTCATCTGCTCCTTAATTTCATCTTGCGTTTATGTATATAGTTACTATTATTATTATCATTTATTATAATTATAATAATAATAATAATAATAATAATAATTATTATTATTATTATTATTATTATTATTATTATTATTATTATTATTATTATTATTATTATTATTATTATTATTATTATTATTATTATTATTATTATTATTATTATTATTATTATTATTATTATTGTTATTGTTGTTGTTGTTGTGGTTGTTGTTGTTGTTGTTGTTGTTGTTATTATTATTATTATTATTATTATTATTATTATTTTATTATTATTATTATTGTTGTTGTTGTTATTGTTGTTGTTGTTGTTGCTGCTGCTGCTATTATTATTATTATTATTATTATTATTATTATTATTATTATTATTATTATTATTATTATTATTATTATTATTATTATTATTATTATTATTATTATTATTATTATTATTATTATTATTATTATTATTATTATTATTATTATTATTATTATTATTATTATTATTATTAATTATTATTATTATTACTACTATTACTACTACTATTATTATTATTATTATTATTATTATTATTATTATTATTATTATTATTATTATTATTATTATTATTATTATTATTATTATTATTATTATTATTATTATTATTATTATTATTATTATTATTATTATTATTATTATTATTATTATTATTATTATTATTATTATTATTATTATTATTATTATTATTATTATTATTATTATTATTATTATTATTATTATTATTATTATTATTATTATTATTATTATTATTATTATTATTATTATTATTATTATTATTATTATTATTATTATTATTATTATATACTATTTTTTTTATTATAAATTTATTATTATAAATATATACTATTATAAATATATACTATTATTATTATATACTATTATTATTATATACTATTATTATTATTATTATTATTATTATTATTATTATTATTATTATTATTATTATTATTATTATTATTATTATTATTATTATTATTATTATTATTATTATTATTATTATTATTATTATTATTATTATTATTATTATTATTATTATTATTATTATTATTATTATTATTATTATTATTATTATTATTATTATTATTATTATTATTATTATTATTATTATTATTATTATTATTATTATTATTATTATTATTATTATTATTATTATTATTATTATTATTATTATTATTATTATTATTATTATTATTATTATTATTATTATTATTATTATTATTTATTATTATTGCTTTATGACTTTATGACGAGTTATTGGAAAAATAAATAAATTTTAATAAAAATAACTGAGGAGGCCCAACCCAACTTTTATTTCGAGCAATGGAGTGCTCCCAAGAAGCCTAGGTTGCTCAACTGCCATTTTCTGTTTGTAACACTTCATTTGGTTTGTAGGGATAGTTTGGTCCGGTGTTTGTGCTGGTCCTGGTTACATATCTTAGGAGAGCCTTGAGTTGCCAGCTTTGCTGACTCCATCATTGGCCTGGTCCTGGTTGTCTATATCTTTACTTATGAGAGACTTCAGTTACCAGTTTTGCTGATTTGCTGACCCCATCATTGCTGGTTGTCCATATCTTATTAGAGCTTTGAGTTGCCAGCTTTGCTGACCCCATCATTGGCCTGGTGCTGGTTGTCCATATCTTATGAGAGCCTTGAGTTGCCAGCTTTGCTGACCCCATCATTGGCCTGGTGCTGGTTGTCCATAGCCTTAAGTTGGCAGCTTTGCTGACCCTATCATTGGCCTGGTCCTGGTTGTCCATATCTTATGAGAGCCTTGAGTTGCCAGCTTTGCTGACCCCTCATTGGCCTGGTGCTGGTTGTCCATATCTTATGACAACCTTGAGTTTCCAGCTTTGTTGACCCCATCATTGGCCTGGTGCTGGTTGTCCATAGCCTTGAGTTGCCAGCTTTGCTGACCCCATCATTGGCCTGGTGCTGGTTGTCCATATCTTATGAGAACCTTGAGATGCCAGCTTTGCTGACCCCATCATTAGCCTTGTGCTGGTTGTCCATCTTGAGTTGCCAGCTTTGCTGACCCCATCATTGGCCTGGTGCTGGTTGTCCATATCTTATGAGAGCCTTGAGTTGCCAGCTTTGCTGACCCCATCATTAGCCTGGTCCTGGTTGTCCATATCTTATGAGAGCCTTGAGTTGCCAGCTTTGCTGACCCCATCATTCGCCTGGTGCTGGTTGTCCATATCTTATTAGAACCTTGAGTTGCCAGCTTTGCTGACCCCATCATTGGCCTGGTGCTGGTTGTCCATAGCCCAGCTTTGCTGACCCTATCATTGGCCTGGTCCTGGTTGTCCATATCTTATGAGAGCCTTGAGTTGCCAGCTTTGCTGACCCCTCATTGGCCTGGTGCTGGTTGTCCATATCTTATGACAACCTTGAGTTGCCAGCTTTGTTGACCCCATCATTGGCCTGGTGCTGGCTGGTGCTGGTTGTCCATATCTTATGAGAACCTTGAGATGCCAGCTTTGCTGATCCCATCATTAGCCTTGTGCTGGTTGTCCATCTTGAGTTGCCAGCTTTGCTGACCCCATCATTGGCCTGGTGCTGGTTGTCCATATCTTATGAGAGCCTTGAGTTGCCTGCTTTGCTGACACCATCATTGGCCTGGTCTGGTTGTCCATATCTTATGTGAGCCCTGAGTTGCCAGCTTTGTTGATCCCGTCATTGGCCTGGTCCTTGCATATAAACTTCTTGTTTGTGTGTGTGTGTGAGTGTCTGTCTGTGTGTGTTTGAGTGTGTGCATGCATGTGTGTGTGTATGCTTGTGTGTGTGTGTGCATGTGTGTGATTATTTGAAGAGAGAGAGAGGTCCAGCACTGTGTCATACCACCTTATTGGAGACAAAAAGACTAGTCCTTGTGGCTACTAGCCCACACAGTGTGGTCACACCAATATCCTGATCTAGTAGTGGTAAGTATGTGGCATGTGTGTGATATGTATGGCTGCATGGCAACCACTTTCCTCTCTCTACAGAGCTTTTCTAGGTTAAATAGGTAAAGGGTCATCCTTCAAACTTCTTGTGCGGGTGTGGTTTCCTATCTATGCAGTGTACATGTAATACATTGTGATGATTGTATATGCCTCTGGACTGACCTTCAGGATCGCTGTTGTGGTCTCCTATGGTGGGAAGGGTGCACCCACCTGCACAGAGAACACACCATTGCTGGCTGGCCTTCTCTCATCATGATGAGCATGAATGCTTTTATCTACCAACCTTTAGTCTGCCAGAAGTCATGTTATTGTTGTTGTTGTTGTTTGTATGTAGTTATCAGGAAAGCAAGATGCATTAAACTTCTAATTTTTACACCTCAGAAGTTCTTGCCTAATGTGTGATGAACTTGGATGGCTCGTTCTTCGATAGTTTCCCCCAAAGCCACACACAGCTAGTCATATTCATCTCCTCCGGTATTTTCATTATAATCATCTTGTTTGGATATGCAAACACTAGCCTAGCATATTTGTGCATGTGTGTGTGATAGAGAATCACTGGTGTCCCAACAGATTACTATATATTGGTACAACACACATTCAAAGGCAAACCTATTAAGCTTGAGGAGACTTCAGCATCAGCTCCCTGTGGCCTCATAAATCATGAAGATCTCATCTCACTAGCAAGAGTTAAGCAACATTGAGCAGTGGAGCAGCTGACATGAATCAATGTCTGCATACTTCATGTATGAGCTTCTTGTGCATGTGTGTGTGCGCGTGCATGTGTGCATGTGTGTGTGTGTTAAGAGTGTGTGTGTGTGTGTGTGTGTGTGACATAAATTAAGGGCTGCATACTTCAGCTAGGATGAGGTCTGGTGCATGGTAATGTATGGCTTGTGTTTGTGACAGGGTAATGGCTGAGATGAGGCCTAGTGCATTGTGAGGCCATGGCTTGTGTTAGTGACAGGGTAATGGCTAGGATGAGGTCTGGTGCATGGTGAGGCCATGGCTTGTTGTGTTCGTGGCAGGGTAATGGCTAGGATGAGTTTGGTGCATGATAAGGTCATGGCTTGTATTAGTGACAGGGTGATGGCTAGGATGAGGTGTAGTGCAATGTGCTTGTTTTATTGACAGGGTAACGGCTAGTATGAAGTCTGGTGCATGGTAAGACCATTTGTGTTACTGTCAGTAGGGAGAGGTCTGGTGCACGCTGAGTCTATGGTGTTACTGACAGCTAGGATGAGGTCTGGGCACGCTGAGTCTATAGCTTGTGTTACTGACAGGGTTAATGGCTAGGATGAGATCTGATGTTGAGGACATGACTTGTGTTAGTGACAGGGTAATGGCTAGGATGAGATGCAAAAAGTTGAACTGCCATCAATTGCTAATAAAGCACATAAATGTGGCATGTGGTGACTGCCACTTGAGTAGAAGTTCATTCCTTTCAAACAACATAAAGTTCACTCAACATTTTTCTAATGCAATGGCTTCTATTAGTGGCCAGGTAAATAGTGCTTGCCCTCAGACTTATCAGAGACCATGTACTGCATGTGTGTGTGTGTGTGTGTGTCTGTGTGTTTCATAAATGAGTGTGTGTGTGTGTGTCCGTGTGTTCTATAAATCAGTGTGTGTGACTGTGTGTGTGTGCGTGTGTGTGCTGTGTGATGTATGGGGTCTGTGTGTGTGTGTGATTTGGAAGAGAGAGAGAGAGAGTTACACCACTGTGTTACACTACCTGTTTGGAGACAAAAAGACTAGCCCTTGTGGCTACTAGCCAATAACAGTGTGTATTTCCTACTACACCAATATCCTGATCTAATAGTGGTGAGTATGAGGCATGTGTGTGGTGTGTGTTATGTATGGCTACATGACAACCACTTTCATCCATCTGAGTGCTTTAAATATTGATTAGAGATTAGCAGTGAGGAGCCTTCCACTTCTTGTGAAATGGTGGGTTTCTTGTACACCTACAGCTGTGTACATGTGTACGTAATACATGTATATTGCAGGCACATAGGCAGGGGGGGGGTGCGGTGAGGGTTAGGGGGGAGGGGGGTGGTTCTCACCTCCCCCCCCTGCTCCAAATCAACCCCATAATATTTTTAATAAACACATGACTGTGAATTGTATGAAATAGAGGAAATTCAATGTCCCGCCGCTCCCTTCCCTGCTAGCATGTATTCATGTCCTCCCCTTCCCTGCTTGCCTGTGCTCATGTCCTCCCCTTCACTGCTTGTATGTGCTCATGTCCTCCCCTTTCCTGATGTGTCACATGACACCTCTATGATGATTGTGCAGATGACGGTCGTCAGGCATTCTGCTGGGTATTGTTGGTGTTTACTCTGAATCCAAGTCATGACACTTTACAGGCTCTGACTGCAGCCCAGAAGTGTCATCGTTCAACCATCCTGTCTTCCTGACTCTCTCAATACTGAATATGGTGTTATTGGCTTCGTTTATCTTCTTCCATAGCCTATGGCCCTGATTTGACCTCATCTAGAATGCTCTAATCCACATGCCATTGCTCCTCTTATATATATCTTTAACTTAACCTTGTCTAATGGAGATCTTCCAGTTGATTTGAAAAACTCCTTCATTGTTCCAACCCTAAATGTTCGTTATCAATCCCTCTGACTACTTGCCCATTTCCTTACTTTCTCCATTTAGTAAGCTGCTTGAAAAGCAAATGCATTCTCTCCTTGACAAATTCTGTATTGAAATCTTCTTCACAATTTGTTTTTCTTCTCCACTGGTCCACTTCATCAGTACTTCTCTTGGCCAATCATTCCTTTCACTCTCTTCTTCAAAATGATAGGTGCTTGTTTTCTAGATCTCAAAAAGGCCTTTGATTCTGTTCCTCACAAACCATTAATTGATCATGTTTCCATTCCGCACTTCCCTCCTTACCTCAGTAACTTGCTTCACTCCTACCTTTTAACACGTTCGCAACAAGTGATTGTCACAGGCACCACCTCCTCATCTGTCCCTGTATCTTCTGGTATCCTTGAGCGATCTATAATAGGTCCTATCCTCTTTATCACTTATGTCTATGAATGGTATGTGTAACATGCCCTTGTCTGTCTCCTCTAAGCTTATTCTGTACACCGATGATGTCCTTCTTTCTCATCCAATCAATTCTCATTCTGATTTTTTTCTCTTTCATAAAGACCTAACTCTATCACTGCCTGACTTCCTCCCCAATCTGTCACACTTAATGTAATGAAGTCTAATTATAATATGCTTACATATTTCTTATAAACAATCTCTTCTCTCTAAGTCCCTGCCAGCTCTGTGGTACCACTGGTTCTCCACTACAGTTAGTGACTGAGTTCATGTACCTGGGAAGCCTCTTTTCTTCATCTCTATCCTGGACTTATCACATTTTTTACATCTCTTCCAAGACCAGTAAATTACTTGGTCTTCTCTACCATCATTTCTACTGCCAACAAACACTCTTCTTTGCCTCTACACCTCTCTTATTCTTCCTCATCTGGAGTACTGTTCTTTCCTCTGGGACCCTCAATCGTCTTATCTCATCTTGGAAGAATACAATTTTTGCCTGTAAATTGTAGTAAACCCTCGGACTACTCTTCCCTTCTCACTAAGCTTCATTCTTCATTTCTAACCTCTCGCCACCATAATGCCAAACTTAACTTCTTCTTCAAATTTCTCAGCTAGCACAGAAGCTATGACTTACAAACCAGTTAAGGTCCATCTACTAGTAGAGGAGAGGTCTCCTGACCCTTGACACAAATTAACTTGTTACTGGAGCAGTCATAACTGCTAGTGTGGGCTTTTTGTTACTGTAGCAATCATAACTGCTTGTGTGTCCCTCTTGTTACTGGAGCAGCCATAACTGCTTGTGTGTGCCTCTTGTTACTGGATCAGCCATAACTGCTTGTGTGTCTCTCTTGTTACTGGAGCAGCCATAACTGCTTGTGTGTCTCTCTTGTTACTGGAGCAGCCATAACTGCTTGTGTGTGCCTCTTGTTACTGGAGCAACCATAACTGCTTGTGTGTGCCTCTTGTTACTGGAGCTCATAACTGCTTGTGTGTGCCACTTGTTACTCATGGAGGCTTATGAGCCCTCGGTTGTCTTGCGGCCACCCTTGCATGCTATATATAGCTGCCTGTGAAGTTTACCGCAGTCCATCTGTTTACCTGATAAAATCGCATTGTTGTATGTGTATGTTTGTGTGGATATGATAAAATCTTGGTTGTAAAAAATGTGTGTATTCTTCAGCACAGCTTACACCCCCAACCTGCAGCTGCTGGAGTCACCTCTTTTATTTCCTCCAATGGTGTTTCAGCTGCCGGATATGGGGTGTGCACTAAATGAAGGGGGATACTATTCGAGGGTGTACGCAATTTATCCCAAACCCAGCCTAGACTTGACAGGGCATGTGTGAACTCATTTAGCATTGGCAATGGCTGCTTCTTGGAAAGAAATGTTTTTCCAGTCCTCAGTCATGGACCAGTTGCTTCACATCATCGTCAGGTCCATGAAAGGGTCGCTAGAATCCTGACCTTCTCAACTTTGCAGTTTGGAATTGAGCCTAGCAATTTGTGGTTTGGCTTCAGCTGCCATACCCCATGCATTAGATGGTTAATTGCACCATCTTTGCCTTCATCCTCCTAAGATTCTGCTCCTCCAGCTTCAGATTTAACCTTATCTGCACATACACAAGATGAGTGCGTGCTACAAAGACAATTTAAGAGCAAATTATGTTTTGTTCAGACCTCATAATGTGGCAGAGACTATTGGAGGACAAAGAATGTTGGAGGAAGAATTCCATTCAAGGTTGAAGAGAGGGAGAGCTCTACCCCCATTTATCTCACCACCTGTTTGAAGATAGCTACTAGACCACATACACAGACCAGTGTGTTTCCTAGGCTACACCTGCATCAGTTCTGGAGGAGGGCATGCGATATGTAGTGTGCAGTATGTAGTGGGCCTGGGAGAGTTCTCCTTATTTGCTTGGGTGCAATACTTATGTATGGCTGCAAGAAAACCACTCTCCTCTCTCTACAGCATCAAGGAAAGTTGAGACTATAATATAATTACACATCCTTATGTATAGTACTGTCTTGTCTCTGCACATGTGCAATACAAGACGACACACCCTCTTTTGGGATATGTTGCATCACACTCATGAATATAATTAAAGTCACACCCAGATTTTTGTTTCCTTTAGCTGTTGTGTTGCTGAAGTTTCAAGTTAAAGTGTTTCCTAACTACTAGTTCTCTCTAAACACTGCAACCATTGTTAAAGAAATGGAGGATGCAGAGAAGTATTTGATGGAATTAGAGAAGGAGATCACATGTTCCATCTGCCTGGAGCACTATACTCTGCCCAAGGTTCTCCCTTGCCTTCATTGCTACTGCAAGCATTGCATCCACAAACTAGCCTACAGGACAGGCAATGTCCAGCCTTTCTATTGCCCGGATTGTCGCAATGAAGCCACCCTGCCTGAGGGCAATGTAGATAACCTCAAAACGGCTTTCTCTATAAACCGCCTCAATGAAATGTATGACAAGCAGAAGAGAGCTCTTAGCAAGGAGGAGGTGAAGTGCGAGATGTGCACAACAATTTCAGTCAAAACCGAATCATTTTGCCGACAATGTGACAAGTTTATGTGCGAGAAATGCTTGGAGGCACATCTGAGGATGAAAGTTGTCTTTGACGGCCATGAAGTTCTCTCTTTGGATGAGGTGAAGAAGGAGAGAGCTAAAGACATCCTCACCAAAGATTGTCCTGCTAAGTGCCAACTTCACACAGAGTCACTCAAGCTGTTCTGTTTCGACTGTGATGTATTAATTTGTCGTGACTGCACACTAAAGGACCACAGGGACCACCACTTTGACTTCACCAACTTAGCAGCTGAGAACAAGAGGAAAGAGCTGATGGAGAGCTTGAGGCCACTGAGAAAAGTGGCGGCCAATCTCTGTTGTGCAGTTGAAGAGATACAGAGCACAGAATATGAGCTAGCAGCCCAGGGAGAGTCTGTAGCTCACACGATCAGGAAGTCCTTCGAGGAGTTGCACACTATCATTGAAAGGCACGAGCAGAAGATGTTAGAGGAGGCCAAAAAGATAGTGTGTGAGAAAATTGAGAAGCTTGAAGGACAGAAGACGGACATATCCATTTCCCTTTCAGAGGTGCAGAGGATTGTTGACTATACTGAGCAGTGTGTGAAGCACTGTTCTAATGATGAGGTCATGTGCGCACATGCTGAGTTGGAGAATAGGATCCAGCAAAAAATAATTGAAGACAGCGCCAAGCCAGGGCAGAAGCTTACTCCAATGGAGGAGGTTGATGTAGCAGTGGAGGTGAGCTGTGCTGAGGCCCTGGAGCAGCTCATCCAGACCCAGGCTAAAATAACCAGACTTCCCATTACCATAGTCATCCACACTGTGTCCAGCAAGGCTGCGGTGGGGAAGTTATCAGAAGTGTTCTTGTGCACCACTCAACTCTGTGGCAACAAGCCAGCAACATGTGCTGTTCAAATAGACTGTTATATGAAGTGTCTGCACAGTGGAGCCCTCATTAAATGCATCACTGAAGAAGTTGGAGCCGGCCAATATCGCATCCAGTTCATACCCACTCTCCGTGGAAGGCACGAACTTGCGATTTCAGTGGATGGGCATCAAGTAGCAGGCAGTCCCTTCCCTGTGCTTGTCCCCATCCCACCTACTCAACTAGACAAGCCTGTCAAGGTGTGGGGTGGTGTAAGAAAACCTAGTGGTGTCACTGTCAACTCCGTGTGTGAGATTATAGTCACTGAATATGAAGGAGGTGTCGTGGTGTTGGATAAAGAGGGGAAAAGATTGAGAACTATCAATCACTCGGAACATAAATTACAACGTTTACAAGGTGTTGCTGTAGACAGTGAAGACAACATCTATTTCACTGATAAAGGCACTAATCGAATCTTCAAGTCGAACAAGGACTGCAGCAAGGTTCAAGTGCACAGAGTCCAGCAAGTAGAAGGTCCAGGACATATCAATGTTGCAGTAGTTGGAGATGAAGTGATGGTTATTGAAGGTGCCAATGGAGGTAGGATCATGGTCTATGACAGAGAACTGAAATATGCGAGACATATTGTTGGTGCAGATAGAAACACATTTAGGGGCCTATCTCCTGACAGTCATCAAAACATGTACATCAGTAATCGTGGGAACTCGAGTATTCAAGTCTTCAGTAATGATGGTGCCTTCCTACGCTCCTTTGGCTGTGATGAGGATGGTCTGAAGAGGTTGAAGTCTCCATGGGGGGTGTGTGTAGCTGGTCAGTATGTGTATGTGGCAGATCTTGGTATACATAAGATAGTAGTGTTCACCACTGAGGGAGACTATGTCAACTCATTTGGCTGTGGAGACTATTGGGATGTGTATGTTGATCAAGACGGGTTTGTGTATGCTAACAACTGTGAATGTAATAAGATTGATATATTTTAGTTTTCTGTTGGCAATTAATTGATGAATTATAATGCATGATTCAATGAAGCTTTTATTGTAGTCCACTCACAACGGATTAATGGAACTTGTACAAGTGGAAGACTTCCTTTCTCCGCATGGAAACTACCGATGATTATGGGTGTGTCATAGCAGCCTGCAATCCCTCCCCCTCAGGATGTGGTGGAAGGAAGCTTCCTGCCCTTAACTTCACCAAATAGAGGCCACTGAGATATATTAAACTGGGCATACCACAAGTATGCACTCATTAACAATCACCACTATAGTGATGGCAGAACATGGCACAGACCACAAGTATTCTAATTAATGGCTGCTTGCAAGAGTCCTTGATCTTATATAGGCCTGACCTGGCAGAGTCTCAAGTGAAAACCATTTACCAATTGTTAACTCCTACAAAAAGACCACAGTACAAAGTAATACATTAACTAGTCCGATAATCATAGGAGTGTTAGGCCAGCTAATTACATACTGATGCATAACTCTTATTACTTTGCTTGAGATGAGATCTCCTATTCTTATCTCACCAGACACTATCCTAGCACAGTATTTGGTAAAGAATTGGCTTTAACCAAATGAGGCCACCCCATCGCCTACTGGCCTTGGTTTAAATTGGGATTGGGATGCAGCAGGGTGTTACCACCCCACCTATATAGAAGGATAAGGGTCAGAGTAGGTGTTGGCAGAGATCGGGGTCATGACATTGTGTACTGGTATGGATGTGGTGTGATTGGAGAGACGAGTATTGAGAGTGAGGGCATTGAAGTTTGGAGTGAAAATATGTGCCACCAGGTTATATCCTTGTCCTGGCTAGTAGAGGTTCTATGGCTAGTTGAGGTTATATTCTTGTCCTGGCTAGAGAAAGTTCTATCCTTGCCCTGGCTAGTTGAGGTTAGATCCTTGTCCTGGCTAGTTGAGGTATGTCCTTGTCCTGGCCAGTTGAGCTTATGTCTTCGTCCTGGCTAGTTGAGGACAGGTTATGTCCTTGTCCTGGCTAGGTGTGGTTATATCCTTGTCCTGGCCAGTTGAGATTCTTGTCCTGGCTAGTTGAGGTTATGTCCATGTCCTGGCTAGTTGAGGTTATGTACTTGTCTTGGTTAGTTGAGGCTATGTCTTCTCCTGGCTAGTTGAGGTTATATGCTTGTCCTGGCTAGTTGAGGTTATATCCTTGTCCTGGCTAGTTAGGTTATATCCTTGTCCTGGCTAGGTGAGGTTCTATCCTTCTCCTGGCTTGTTGATTTTAAATAGCGTCTGTTAGTGATAACCGACGTTTTGACTATTCAAATGCTGAATGGTTGAGGTGCTGGCTACCCCGGGCCCAGTTCAGGTGAGTGCTTATAAAACTCAGCACAAACAAAACTATCAAAGTTCTGTTCCTTCCACATCATATGCATATGATTGAGGTTAAATTACACGACTAATGAACACTGACTCATGACTCATAAGTAATGACAATACAGTGCCACACATGCTCCCCCTGTTGGGGTGCCACACATGCTCCACCCATTGGGGTGCCTCACATGCTCTCCCCATTGGGGTTTCTCACTTGCTACCCCCATTGGGGTGCCTTACATGCTCCGAACATTGGAGTGCCACACATGCTCCCACCATTGGGGTTTCTCACTTGCTACCCCCATTGGGGTGTTACGCATGCTCCCACCCTTAGGGTGCCTCACTTGCTCCCCCAATTGGGGTGCCTCACATGCTCTCGTTAGTGTGCCTCACATTCTCCCCCCATTGGGGTGCTTCACATGCTCCCCCTGTTGGGGTTCCTCACATGTTCCCCCTGTTGGGGTTCCTTACATGCTACCCCTGTTGGGCAGGGAAACTCTTTTGTATTATTGTACAGTCCTTTCTACCTTTGGCTATCCACATCTAAGTTGTTAGTTCACCCCAGCCTCCACCGATGCATGGCGTTTTGGTCGTGATGATGTATACACCCACTTTCGCTTGTCAAAGAAATCTCCTCAGAGTGTTCACTGACCAGCCACAGATGGTCACATGCACGAGGAGGTCACATAGCTCACTGGCAGACAATATGCTCTTTGATTTGAAGAGGATACAGCCATTGAATAGGTCTCCTGATGGTTTAATGTCCTCCACCTGACTGCACCCTGACGAACGTACCTCTGATGTCCCCACCAGCACCACGTATGAACTCTTGGACCCAGCCCAATTTCCATAGCACTCTTGGTGGCTCTCATCATACCTTGCCTACAGTTTTTTTACAGACATCTTTATATGCTCCTAATCATTCTTTCGAACATCCCCACACCCTACCACCAAGGTGCCTTCTCCAGATTTAAGATCCACTTGTTGACACCTGAGAGACAGTGCTTGACCTCCGCACTGTCTAGTACTGCAGTGTTGGCTTTATTGGCATCCTTGAAGGTCTTGGCATTGTCAGACACTATCCTCACTGGGAAGCCTCTCCTGATGTGCAGCGCTTGAAGCTGTGAATGAGTGCATGCCTCGTCACATCAGGAACTCAACCCAGGTGGATCGCTCGAGTCACATCACACATACACAGACCCATCCATGCTTTCCTTGAACTTGAAGCCATCGCATCACACACGTATACAGACACATCCATGCCTTCCTTGAACTGGAAGCCATCACATCACACACATATACAGACATATCCATGCCTTCCTTGAACTGGAAGCCATCACATCACACACGTATACAGATACATCCATGCCTTCCTTGAACTGGAAGCCATCGCATTACAATACATACGTAAAGAGGGCCAACTGTAGTGTGGGAAAAGATGGCGGCTTACTGACTGAAAATGATGGTAGAGGAGAAGCAGGTCAGCTTGGTTTGGTCTGGAACTTGCCAAAGGTCATGCAATTATATAGCAGCTTCTTTACCAGTTGTTTTCCACTTATATCCGATGAGTATGACTGTAGCATAGTAATGCCAAACATCCATTTATGCCACATGCATGAGCCTTTCATGGCAGTCCTTGACTATGAGGCTTGTCAAGTAGTTGCATGAGCCTTTCATGGCAGTAATTGATTGACTATGAGGCTTGTCAAGTAGTTGCATGAGCCTTTCATGGCTATAAGGCTTGTTAAGTAGTTGCATGCAGGGGCAGATCCAGGGGGGGGGTTGTGGGGGTTGCAACCCCCCCTTTTGGTTATCAAAGATTATTAATCAGCAACAACAAATGTATTGTTAACATTTACACTCTAGCTATTACAGCTCAACAAAGACATGTTAAAATTAACACTGACTCTGTTGCAGCTGTTAATTTTTTTAAAATCAAAGGTCACAGTGGGGTTGCATTTAGAGTTAAAAATTTCTGAACAGCTTTAGTGTATGAAAATGTCAAGAAAAAAGGATTCAAGAGGCTGCTTGAAGCTGACCGCCATGTTAAAAAGGTAACCAGTTAGTTTAGTAACAAATTAGATGCTAGGAATAGTCCAATATAACTTGACAAAATGTTTTAAACCTAGGTCTGCTGGATCCAATTCTGTGGAAAAGCCACCACCCAAGCCCTGCTGTGTTTACCACAATTGACTCTGGGCCAGGTAGTAGTCTAAGTGTTAGTTATGCTACTAGCAATGATCTATCAAGTGATACAGACACCCCAATCACTTCAAGTGAAGTTCCTACCACAATCACTTCAAGTGAAGTTCCAACCCAAATCAGTGAAGCTATTGACTTGGGAGCAATGATCACAGCTCTTTAGATGATTTGAGAAAAAACTAGGGGAAAGTATTGATGATACCCAGATATTTCAATACCTCACTTCGCACACTGCACCAGTTTTTTCTGATACACTTCACTCCCATCATGTCACTAAGCAGGGGAAATCCTGGAAAGTATCTTTCCAGCATCACTGGCTTAAAAAGTTTCCATGGTTGTCTTACAGTCAAGTGCTTGAAGGAGGGATTTGTCGCTATTGTGTCCTTTTTCCAGAGCAACCCAATAGGGGAGGTTGCCAAGGGGCTAAACCTGGTTTGCTGGTGCTTTCAACATACCAAAAACCCTATACCAAGGCCCTAGGAAAAGATGGCATTCTTATTTGTCATTAGCAGAGCTCTATGCATCGTCATGCTGCAGAACGAGCAGATCTCTTCAGGTGTAATTATTGCAGTCCTGCAAATAGAGTAGATAGCAGGCTTCTGAAACAACAAGAAAAACATGCAGAGAAAAACAGAGAAATTATTCGCCAGATAGTATACTGTGTCGAGTTTTTAGCTAAGCAGGGCTTACCTTTTAGAGGTCACAGGGAAGACAAAGTGGATTTTTCGGACTGCTCTATTAATAGGGGGAACTTTGTAGCCACATTGCAACTCCTTGGAAAAGGTAATGCTACTCTACAAGAGCATTTTCTTTTTTGCGATAAAAATGCCAAATATACAAGCAAAACTATACAAAATGACATTATTCATGTGTATGCTTGTAAATTATGTTGAAAATTTAACCAGTGAACTTCGGGCAAATAACTTACCTTTTACCATCATAGCAGATGAAGTAACTGACCCTCATGCAAATCAGGAAATCCTTTCTGTGTGTGTTCGGTTTGTTGATCTAACAACACCTCACATTAAGGAGTACCTAATCAATCTCATTAACGTTGAGAGAGCAAATGCCTCTACAATTGCAGGAAAAATCTTGGAATCCATTTCACACCCTTCCATTGCTTTAAATGCTCGTAATATTCGAGGTCAGGCTGTGATGTCTTCTGCAATAGCTGGTGTCCAAGCAAAGATCAAACAAATTTCTCCTCTGGCTTTGTACACTCATTGCTTTGCTCACTCTCTCAACCCAGCTTCATGCAAGGTCCAAGAAGTGAGGAACCTCATTGGCCTAATTAATGAGTCGTATTTGTTATTTGAACCACAGTCCCAAGAGACAAAGGGTTTTTTGAGCGAGCTTTGGATGTATATTTGCCAGAATCTCGACGTTCTAAGCTTCCTGGTCTTTGTAAGATGCGTTGGGTGGAGCGCCATACTTGCTTTGAAATATTTTTGGAGATGTATGAATGCTTTGTGACCTTTTTGGATGCTGTTGTTTCACCCAGTGAGTATCAAAATTTGCTTTTGGATGACAAAAGCTGGAATTAGGACAGAGAAACGAAAGTAAAAGCTCAAGGATTGAAGTCTTCACTTTCTTGTTTTCAATCTATTGCTGTATTTATAGTCACAAAAAATATTCTTGATGAAGTGAAGCCACTAGCTTCAAAATTACAGAAGCAAGACCATGATATTGTTGACGCCTACAAGATGGTAGATTCCAGTATTGAAAATATAAGGACCACCAGAGAAACCATTGACGAAATATTCAGCTCCTGGTACAATTCTGAGATCTTTCCACTTGCTGATGCCATTAGTGTTTCTGAATGTGTTCCCAGAAAGACGAGCCTTCAGCGGAACCGTACAAATGTCCCAAGTGACAGCCCACAAGAACACTATAAAAGAGCAATTGCCATCCCTCCCTTGGATTCTCTCCTGGGTCAAATGAAGGACCGGTTTTCAGAAGATCAGCGTCATGCTCATGGCCTGCTCCATCTTGTACCCTCTGTTATAACAAAAAGTATTTTTGCGACAGAATCAGTTGACCAGCGTGTGATTGAAAGTTTACTTCATTGGGAAAGTGACCTTCCATTTCCAATGTCTCTAGGGAATGAGCTTAGAAGGTGGAATTTTCTCTGGCATAGCAAGAAATGTGAATTTGATTCAGCTGGTACAGAAACTCATCTACCAGATAATCTGCTACTAGCTCTTGGTGCTTGTGATAAGGATTCGTTCCCCAATATTCACTGCCTCCTAGTAATTGCTTGCACACTACCCATTTCTAGTGCCGAGGCAGAAAGGTCGTTTTCTCTTCTGAGAAGAATAAAGACTTATTTGAGGTCTACTATGAGTGAGGAGCATTTGTCAGATCTTTCTGTTATTGCCATGCACTATGGGGAACGAATACCTGTAGATGAAGTCTGTCAGGCATTTGTTCAAGCCCATCCAAGGAGACTTTTTCAAGCTTCATTGTTTGACAACTGATTCATTATTTTTTGTGTGTGTGATTAATTAATGATTAATTTACTGATCTGAATTGTGGGTGCCGGTGCATGGCCTGCCATTTTTGGGTGTGGTCAAGGGTGTGGTCACAATATGTGGGTGTGGCTAAGGGTATGGCCACAACAACCCCCCCTATTAAAAATTGCTGGATCTGCCCCTGGCATGAGCCTTTCATGGCAGTCCTTGACTATGAGGCTTGTCAAGTAGTTGCATGAGCCTTTCATGGCTATAAGGCTTGTTAAGTAGTTGCATGAGCCTTTCATGGCAGTCCTTGACTATGAGGCTTGTCAAGTAGTTGCATGAGCCTTTCATGGCAGTAATTGATTGACTATGAGGCTTGTCAAGTAGTTGCATGAGCCTTTCATGGCTATAAGGCTTGTTAAGTAGTTGCATGAGCCTTTCATGGCAGTCCTAGACTATGAGGCTTGTCAAGTAGTTGCATGAGCCTTTCATGGCTATAAGGCTTGTTAAGTAGTTGCATGAGCCTTTCATGGCAGTCCTTGACTATGAGGCTTGTCAAGTAGTTGCATGAGCCTTTCATGGCAGTAATTGATTGACTATGAGGCTTGTCAAGTAGTTGCATGAGCCTTTCATGGCTATAAGGCTTGTTAAGTAGTTGCATGAACCTTTCATGGCAGTCCTTGACTATGAGGCTTGTCAAGTAGTTGCATGAGCCTTTCATGGCTATAAGGCTTGTTAAGTAGTTGCATGAGCCTTTCATGGCAGTCCTTGACTATGAGGCTTGTCAAGTAGTTGCATGAGCCTTTCATGGCAGTAATTGATTGACTATGAGGCTTGTCAAGTAGTTGCATGAGCCTTTCATGGCTATAAGGCTTGTTAAGTAGTTGCATGAGCCTTTCATGGCAGTCCTTGACTATGAGGCTTGTCAAGTAGTTGCATGAGCCTTTCATGGCTATAAGGCTTGTTAAGTAGTTGCATGAGCCTTTCATGGCAGTCCTTGACTATGAGGCTTGTCAAGTAGTTGCATGAGCCTTTCATGGCAGTAATTGATTGACTATGAGGCTTGTCAAGTAGTGCATGAGCTTTTCATGGCAGTCCTTGACTATGAGGCTTGTCAAGTAGTTGCATGAGCCTTTCATGGCAGTCATTGATTGACTATGAGGCCTGTCAAGTAGTTGCATGAGCCTTTCATGGCAGTCATTGATTGAGACTATGAGGCTTGTCAAGTAGTGCATGAGCTTTTCATGGCAGTCCTTGACTATGAGGCTTGTCAAGTAGTTGCATGAGCCTTTCATGGCAGTAATTGATTGACTATGAGGCTTGTCAAGTAGTGCATGAGCTTTTCGTGGCAGTCCTTGACTATGAGGCTTGTCAAGTAGTTGCATGAGCCTTTCATGGCAGTCATTGATTGACTATGAGGCTTGTCAAGTAGTTGCATGAGCCTTTCATGGCAGTCATTGATTGAGACTATGAGGCTTGTCAAGTAGTGCATGAGCTTTTCATGGCAGTCCTTGACTATGAGGCTTGTCAAGTAGTTGCATGAGCCTTTGATGGCAGTAATTGATTGACTATGAGGCTTGTCAAGTAGTGCATGAGCTTTTCATGGCAGTCCTTGACTATGAGGCTTGTCAAGTAGTTGCATGAGCCTTTCATGGCAGTCATTGATTGACTATGAGGCTTGTCAAGTAGTTGCATGAGCCTTTCATGGCAGTCATTGATAGAGACTATGAGGCTTGTCAAGTAGTGCATGAGCTTTTCATGGCAGTCCTTGACTATGAGGCTTGTCAAGTAGTTGCATGAGCCTTTCATGGCAGTAATTGATTGACTATGAGGCTTGTCAAGTAGTGCATGAGCTTTTCATGGCAGTCCTTGACTATGAGGCTTGTCAAGTAGTTGCATGAGCCTTTCATGGCAGTAATTGATTGACTATGAGGCTTGTCAAGTAGTGCATGAGCTTTTCATGGCAGTCCTTGACTATGAGGCTTGTCAAGTAGTTGCATGAGCCTTTCATGGCAGTCATTGATTGACTATGAGGCTTGTCAAGTAGTTGCATGAGCCTTTCATGGCAGTCATTGATTGAGACTATGAGGCTTGTCAAGTAGTGCATGAGCTTTTCATGGCAGTCCTTGACTATGAGGCTTGTCAAGTAGTTGCATGAGCCTTTCATGGCAGTAATTGATTGACTATGAGGCTTGTCAAGTAGTGCATGAGCTTTTCATGGCAGTCCTTGACTATGGGGCTTGTCAAGTAGAGCATGAGCCTTTCATGGCAGTCCTTGACTATGAGGCTTGTCAAGTAGTTGCATGAGCCTTTCATGGCTATAAGGCTTGTTAAGTAGTTGCATGAGCCTTTCATGGCAGTCCTTGACTATGAGGCTTGTCAAGTAGTTGCATGAGCCTTTCATGGCTATAAGGCTTGTTAAGTAGTTGCATGAGCCTTTCATGGCAGTCCTTGACTATGAGGCTTGTCAAGTAGTTGCATGAGCCTTTCATGGCAGTAATTGATTGACAATGAGGCTTGTCAAGTAGTGCATGAGCTTTTCATGGCAGTCCTTGACTATGAGGCTTGTCAAGTAGTTGCATGAGCCTTTCATGGCAGTCATTGATTGACTATGAGGCTTGTCAAGTAGTTGCATGAGCCTTTCATGGCAGTCATTGATTGAGACTATGAGGCTTGTCAAGTAGTGCATGAGCTTTTCATGGCAGTTCTTGACTATGAGGCTTGTCAAGTAGTTGCATGAGCCTTTCATGGCAGTAATTGATTGACTATGAGGCTTGTCAAGTAGTGCATGAGCTTTTCATGGCAGTCCTTGACTATGAGGCTTGTCAAGTAGTTGCATGAGCCTTTCATGGCAGTAATTGATTGACTATGAGGCTTGTCAAGTAGTGCATGAGCTTTTCATGGCAGTCCTTGACTATGAGGCTTGTCAAGTAGTTGCATGAGCCTTTCATGGCAGTCATTGATTGACTATGAGGCTTGTCAAGTAGTTGCATGAGCCTTTCATGGCAGTCATTGATTGAGACTATGAGGCTTGTCAAGTAGTGCATGAGCTTTTCATGGCAGTCCTTGACTATGAGGCTTGTCAAGTAGTTGCATGAGCCTTTCATGGCAGTAATTGATTGACTATGAGGCTTGTCAAGTAGTGCATGAGCTTTTCATGGCAGTCCTTGACTATGGGGCTTGTCAAGTAGTTGCATGAGCCTTTCATGGCAGTCCTTGATTGACTATGAGGCTTGTCAAGTAGTTGCATGAGCTTTTCATGGCAGTCCTTGACTATGAGGCTTGTCAAGTAGAGCATGAGCCTTTCATGGCAGTCCTTGACTATGGGGCTTGTCAAGTAGAGCATGAGCCTTTCATGGCAGTCCTTGACTATGAGGCTTATCATTAAACCTTCATAGCAGTCCTTGACTGTGAGGTTTGTTAAGTAGTGATTCTTGTTCAACAACATAGGATGGGTTGTCTCCGCTGGCAGTTCTGAGCCACACAGTCTGCCCCGGCATCTCCACAGTCCATGCTTGTCCTCAAACAACCCAAACTCTCGTCTCCACTGTTGAAACTTCTCCATTTCTGGTCATCTTGACTGTGATGCCCTAGTCCAATAAGCCAGAGTCATTGGGATGTAATTTTTGTTCTGTTCAAAATCTGCTCTTCCGAGTCATTTTAGGTTCTGATTCTGAGACGTCCTGATGGCTCGGATGAACTTCAGGACATGACCTGTTATGATCAGCAGTCTCTTGAGACCAATGTAGTTCTCACACCTGTAAACTTCGTGTAGCTCTCCTAGTATATAACTAGCTATTCACCATGTGTTACAAACTACACACTGGAAACACTCATCCAGCCCATGAACTGCACGTGAATAATATTAATAAATAAAAATTAAATATAATTATAATAATAATAAAATCATAAAATATATAAAATCAATAAACAAATAAAATATAATAATAATAACAATGACAAATAAAATAAATAAACGAACAAACAACCCAAAAATAATAATACAAACAAATAAATAATTAAATAAAAAACAAATAATAAATAAATAAATAAATAGATAGATACAAATAAATAAACATAAACAAATACAAAAAATAAATAATAACCTATGAATAAGAAACAAATAAACAAACAAACCATTTATAAATAAATAAAAAATAAAGGTTTAGACGTTTTACAAAATACTAAATAATAAATAAATTAATCAATAAATTAATCAATAAATTAATAAATAAACACAAAATATACAAATAAATAATAACAAAAATAAATAAATAAATAAAGGCATGCCTGATAATTAGATAATTAGAATATAAACAAAGAACGATAAATAATAGAACACAGAAAAATTGATTGTCTTTCATTCTGGCCGGACCAGGTCTAGACTCAGCTAGCAGGCTTGCTCACTACTAGACACTCACATGTACTAGCAGGACTAGGTCTAGACAAAGATTGCAGGCCAGCAGTAGACACTCATATGCACTAGCAAGACCAGATCTAGACCCAGCCAGCAGGCCAGCAGTTAGCCAGTCTCTCACTACTAGACACTCACATGCACTAGCAGGATCAGGTCTAGACTCAGTCAGCAGGCCAGCATTGAGCTAGCCTCACTACTAGACACTCACACACTAGCAGGACCATGTCTATACTCTGCCAGCAGGCCAGAGCCTCACTACTAAACAGCACAAGCAGGAACAGTTCTAGACTCAGCCAGCAGACCAGCAGTGAGCTAGCCTCACTACTAGACACTCACATGCACTAGCAGGACCATGTCTAGACTCTGCCAGCAGGCCAGCAGTAGGCTAGCATCACTACTAGACACTCACGTGTACTGGCCGGACCATGTCTAGACTCAGACAGCAGGCCAGCAGTGAGCTAGCCTCAGTATACTAGACACTAACATGCACTAGTAGACCTGGTCTACTCAGCTAGCAGGTCAGAAGTGAGCTAGCAGCATTATAAGACACTACATGCACTAGCAGGAACAGATCTAGCCTCAGCTAGCAGGTCAGAAGTGAGCTAGACTCACTACTAGATGCATTAGCAAGCAGGATCAGGTCTAGACTCAGCCTGCAGTCCAGCAGTGAGCTAGCCTCACTACTAGACACTAACATGTGCTACACATAACAGAGTCCACCATTGACATGCGAAAACCATAAGCTATGAATCTAATCAACACACCAGCAAAGTTGATGTGTTTCTGCATGCGAGAAAAATAAAAGTCCAGATACTTGCTAAGGTTTTACTAGCAAGACTACAAAGAAAATCAGGGGTATGACTTGCTCAGTGTGTTCTGCTTGAATGTAATTGCTGGCTGCTGCAAACAGATATATTGCATGGACCCTCAAGGAAACGAAAGTGCACACATGCAGACACTGGAAGACCCTTTACCATTTTTAAAACAATCATCTCACACCCACTAGGAAAAGACACACTAAATCATACCCTCACTTGTTTTTGTTATACTAAATCAGAATCTTATATAACTCCAGAACTAATATTATTAAACCATTACTATCCTATATAATAATATATAACATAGACAAATGCATCATAAGTAGCTACCATGTTTTGTTGAAGGTCTGTGCTGTTAACTATTGTCACAAGAGTAAGTTTCCGAAGAAACCAACTGGTGCTACTTGCTGACCTAGCTCAGCTAGACTCGATAGTGAGCGAACACAAGCATATTTACTGTATTGAAAACCTTAACTAATTATAGACATTGAGGTACCTATCTTTGAGCTATTATTGTAGCTTGCCAGCCTGCAGTCCCAGCATGCATGTAACAAATCACCAGATCCTGATCAGGTACCAATACCTTTGTTTGTGTGGCTAAGCATTGTCTAGTATTTCTTCCAGTTCAGCTGCCTTCCATGTTCCACACGTAGGAGGCAGACCCTCGATGTCTTCATTATGCAGTTTGGCTGTCTCACTAGCAGCTGCTGCACTGGCTGCTACCTGCACAGACTTGAGCAGGTGGCATTTTCTGAGCCATTCTGCTCCCAGATTCACACTATATATTGTTGACTACATGTTTTATATACACTACTGATGTTCACTATATATTTTTGACTTACACTTTTCAAATACTTGTTATATATTTTGACTGCACCCACTCCACTCCTGTTGAGGTCCTCATCGAGAATCCAACCAGAAGGGATGGTACTGGTCTAGCTGAGTGCCTTCAATCCCAGTCCACAATGATTGTGGTGATTGGTAAAGGGTCTACTACATGACTAGCTCGTCCCACAGCCAGACCCATTACCTTACTTCCCACTATTGCTAGCCAGCTACATGGCTAATAATGTAGTACATCAACAATGTACAATAGTTGGTTGAAGTCTCCATGTGCTGTGTGTGTAGCTGGTCAGTAGCTATATTTATGTGGTGTATGTAAGATAGTAGTGTTCACCTCTGAAGGGGACTATGTCACCTCATTTGATGGTGGAGGCTATAAAGATGTGTGTGTAGATCAAGATGAGTTTGTGTATGCTAGTAACCTTTTCTCTAATAAGATTGGTTTTCTGTTGGCAATTAGTTCAGGAATTAAAATGCTTAATTCTTTTATTATCGTCCACTCACAACAGATAATGGAACTTATAAGATTTATAGACTTCCTTTGTCCAGAAGTCATTTATAATATGATAATTTTAATTATGCGTGTGGCCTAGCACCCTGAAATCCCTGGCCCTCAGGATGTGTGGAGATCTCCTGCCCTCATCCTCACCAGGTGGAGGCCTCTGAGATAGTCATGAATGCTGTTGGCACAGTCCAAAATGTGCTAATTAACAGCTACTAATGACCTTATAACACCTTGCAAGAGTCAGTATTGTAGTTGGTAAATGGTTGAGCAAGGTCATCACTCCTTGCTTGAACTCTGACCCTTTCCTCCTCCAACTGAGCTTGGCTTATACTGGGTTTGGGACGCAGCACGGGTAAAAGTCATTGAAAGATGAGGGTCAGAGTGGGTGTTGGCAGAGGTCTGCATGTGTACTTGCATGGGATTAGTATGTGATTGGAGGGAGGAGTGTTGAGAGTGAGGGCATTGAGGTGTGGAATGTAAATTTGTTAGACTTTGTTATCTCATTGTCATTTTGTCCTTGTCCTGGCTAGTTGAGGCTCTATCCTGGCTAGTTGAGGTTATATCCTTGTCCTGGTTAGTTGACGTTATATCCTGGTCCTGACTAGTTGAGGTTATATCCTTGTCCTGGCTAGTTGAGATTCTGACCTGGATTGGCTAGTTGCTCACAGTAGTTATATATTTCATGTATCTCCCCTAGTACATGTGTATTTTTAATGAACCTCATGTAGCTCCATAGCACATGTGTATGTTTAATGAACATCATGTAGCTCTCCTAGTACATATGTGTGTGTTTTCTAGATACTTTTGCCACGTACTCACACCAAAATTTGTGACAGCTAGCTTCAAAGCTGTATGTATTATTTACAGCTGTGAAATCCGTCTTGAATGGCTACAGACAGTTGTATTTGATCGAGAAGTAGTTGAAAGATGATTACATAGCCAGTGAGTGAGTTTTGGTATTTCTCTGGTTATCCATTGCAAGGAAATGGTGTCAAAGATGACAAATGTGGTTAGGGTAGTGGTGATGGATGTGTTAAAGTTTTGAGGTCAGAGTTTCTATATACACGTTTGTGGTGTGAGTTTGGGAATGATTCTGTGCAAATTCAGATATTAAATTACATGATCTGTCTGTATGTACACTGCCCAATCAGATGAAGAGAAGGAACTGTTGCATGCAGAGAGTGTGTGTGATAACCTCCTAGGCCCAGCATGAAGTACGCACTTTCATCTGCAACCAATACAAAAACAGATGTCTGCGAGACTATCAGGGACACTAAAAATAGCTATCATAGAGAATTAATGCTCTTATACAAAACTTCACCCTACTCTTCTCCCTTCCACCTTTCTACCCAAAGTAACAGTACTATCATGCAGAGCAATGGGATTGCTACAGCTGCAGTGCTATACTGACATAGGGGAAGGGACAACTAAAGTGCCGCAGTATTATTAGGCTCTGGCAAATTATTCTCAAAAGGTCACCTATTATTCTATTCTTTTATTCTCAGGTATTGAGCCTATTATTCTTTTAAAGGTAGCCCATTATTCCTAAATTATTCTCAACTTTGTTGTAATGATTATAAACACTAATGATCATTTCTATAATTGTACTGCATCATTACAGATAGTTGAATGTAGTATTCTAATGACTGTTCTTGCTGTTTTCCGAATGAACTTTGGAGAAGTGAAAATACCCCCTCTGCTGCTGATCAGAATATCGGGATACATGTTCCCTACCTCCCTACCAAGTTATAAGCCTGTAGTTTTTGATAATGAGGTAAATTTTGCCACAATTATATGTTGTGAACGCTTTAAGTAAACTAATGGGAGTTAAAAACCCAAACTTGTTCTGCATGTGTTCAAGCATATCTATTTTACTTATATCATGCAAAACATTTTGTTAACATAAGGGTTTTCTTCCTGTGTGAAGCTTTTCAAAGGTCCTCTTATACCTTTATCGATGATTATTGTGGGCATGTTTAGGGGCGTGGTCATGGGTTGGGCTTGAATAGATGTAGTTTGTCAACTGGGTATGTTTGAATGCATATTGGCCTGTCAGTGATGGAATACCATCTTTAGACAACAAAAATGTACCCAAAAAAATCTAGTCTCTATAGACCTGTAGGCTGTAACTGTACTTGCTAATGCAGCTTTAGCTACCTGATGACTGATGAGTGATAACACAGTGTACTATAGAGGTAGAACTGTCCTCTTACAGCTTTTAGCATTTGTAGTGCCACTCTAGATTGTATTTTGCCAACAAAGGAGGTGTCACAATGATTATTCCTGGGAGTTGTGCCTATTATTCTCCCAAACTAAAGGACACCTATTATTCTCATATTCCCGGAAGAATTTGCCAGAGCCTAAGTATTATACTCACGCAGGGTTAGGAATGGCTGTTAGTGCTGCCACTATTCTCACACAGAGTAGGTGGTAGCTGCAGGGCTTCAGCACTACACTTATACATGTAAGGGATTTAGCCAGAACTAGATATGAAGCTTTGGATGTGGCAATCCCCCAATACACACACCCACACTAAGCCTTGTAGGACACACAACCCAAAGTATGAACATAGCCACATGCATATACACACAAGCACACACACTAGCCCAACCCACAGAGAACCTGAACTCCCAATATTTCATACATTGCAGCTGACCTTATATACATCACTAGCATTCTTTATGCTGACTTATGCCTTCTAATATATATATCACTAGCATGCTTTATGCTGACCTTCACCTTATATATATATATATAAATATCACTAGCATGCTATATGCTGACCTTCACCTATGACTAGCATGCTTTTTGCAGATCTCCACCTTATACATTATATAGAGAATGCTTTATTGACCTTCACCTTATATATATATATATATATCACTAGCATGCTTTATTCTGACTTTCACCTTATAATATATATATCACTAGCATGCTTTATGCTGACCTTCACCTATCACTAGCATGCTTTTTGCTGATCTCCACCTTATCACTATATATATATTATTGACCTTCACCTTATATATATATATATCACTAGCATGCATTATTCTGACCTTCACCTTTATATATATCACTAGCATGCATTATGCTGATCTCCACCTTATATATATATATCACTGGCATGCTTTATGCTGACCTTCACCTATCTCTAGCATGCTTTTGGCTGATCTCCATCTTATATATATCAATAGAATACTTTATGCTGACGTTCACCTTATATATATAATATATATATATGTATCACTAGAATGCTTTATGCTGATCTCTACCTATATATCACTAGAATGCTTTATGCTGCCCTTCACTATAAATATATATATATATATCACTAGCATGCTTTATGCTGACCTTCACTATATATATATATATTACTAGCATGCTTTATTCTGACCTTCACTATATATATATATATATCACTAGCATGCTTTATACTGATCTCCACCTTAGATATATCACTACGTCTAGCATGCTTGATACTGACCTCTACCTTATATATATATATCACTAGCATGCTTTATGCTGACCTCTATCTTATATATATATATATATATATATATATTACTAGCATGCTTTATGCTGACCTCTCTATATTTATATCTAGCATGCTTTATGCTGACCTTTACCTTATATATATCACTAGCATGCTTTATACTGATCTCCCCTTATATATATCACTAGCATGCTTTATGCTGACCTTCACCTTATATATACAGTGGCGTAGGAATCAGGGGGGCTCGGGGGCTGCAGCCCCCTTATATTCTCAAATCAGCTCACGAAATTAAGTAAAATAGGAGTGCGTTAAATAGGTTCTGTATTGCCTCATCGCGCGCACAGTTATCTTCAGTGGACCGTACTTACTTGGACTGAAGATGCATCACAGCACTATCAGCAGACACTGCTAAACTTTACACCCAGAAGAATGGAAGCTTCAGGTAGGTGAATTTTCAGATCTGTGACTATACAATAGCTAAGAATAGACTGATTCGGTAATAGGTAGCTTTAGCTGTTCGCTGCGTAGCTAAGTCAATGAGATAATATCTCTAGATCCTGAGAAAATACTAGGTAGTTTCTCAGGATCTAGAGATATTGATTTATTTGTGAAGACTGAGAGTAAGCTTATGCTCAGATTTTACTGCTGACTGAGCCACCAAGGTTGCTAGCTAGCTATAAGGTCTTACTCAGTGACCATCATGCCATGCATATATTTTTTACCCTTCAATATAGGTATGGCAAGGTCTACAGATACAAGTGGCAATGCTGAGGCTTCTACCTGCCATAGCCTGGAGTTAACATATGAAAGTTGCTGCCAATGCCAATGCTGTTCTGATCCTTCTACTCCACAACACCCTTTAGACCTGGCCCATCAAAGCAAAGGGAGTGGCAAGAAATCATATCTAAGATATATTCAGCCAAGTTGGTACACAAGAGTTTTCCTTGGATAAGTGTCTGTTCTACAGCCTTTAAAATATATTGTAGTACTTGTCGCAGTGCTAAATATCTAGGTTATCTTGACCTTCCCAAAGCATTATAAATCTGCATTTGTGGATGATGGCTTTACAAACTTGAAGAAAGCTCTTGAAAAATGTCGTGATCACGAGGCTAGTGTCATGCACAGAGAGGCTGTGTTAAAAATAGCAGCTACCAAATCTGCAGCAACTGGAATAGATGCTCAACTATGTGCTCAGCTTGAATCTGATCAAAGGCATCACAGGAAAATGTTGATGAATCTACTTTCTTGCATAAAGTACCTTTCCCGGCAAGGGTTGCTGCTTCGTGGACACAATGAAGATTTGCAATCATTTGAGGGAAATCTATATCAGCTTCTGTTGCTTCAAGCTCAATGCTGCCCTGAAATAACTACATGGATTCGTAGAAAGGAGTACATTTCTCCCACAATTGTTAATGAATTAAGGGGGAATAATGTCAAAATGCTAATTTTCACTTTTTTAACAACTATTTTAAATGGTGTATCTACTCATATTGAAGTCATTTCCAAGTTTCAGAACATTTGAAGATTCTATGATGCAGTTACGACAGCTTTTGCACTCACTATTTTCATTAGAAACCCAGCAAGTGTGAAGAAGAATCGCGTCGCATTAGATTAGAAGAATTTCCACATATTTCCACAAATTTCTCCCTCATTTCTCACCCAAACTCCATAATTTATATATCACCAGAATGCTTATTGTGTGCTCTTAAACCTAAAGTAATTTATTTTCACTGTTATGAGAATGTGTTGGGCATATCTGCATGAGGTTTGTATGGGATTTCCCCCTCCTCCCCCATGGTGTAGTTTAGGTGAAACTACTACATGTACTCTTACCATAAACCACCTAGCAGCCACTTAGCATTATTAATGGATTTTTAATTCGAGGACTGGATTTCCTGGCTAACACTTTGGCATAAAAATATCTATGACAAAATCATTAAATAGCTTATCTTCTAAGCTACATTTTGGTAATTTTTTTTTGTTGATAGAGGGTAGTGGGTGGAAGTTATGATTGGTATTGTCGAGGTGTATTTTTTTGACATTATTCCTCCCTCACGTTGATGGTCAATCTGTGCTAAAGCAACTCCTCAAGAACTCCTTGTGGTTTTCGATATTGGCAGATGAAGCTACAGATGTATCCCATCATGAGCAAATGTCTCTTTTAATTTGTTGGGTAGATGAAGTTTTTACAGTACATGAAAACACACTTGGCCTAATCAACTGCCTAACACAAAATCTGCAACAATTTTTGTGGCAATCAAGGACATCCTCATAACATCCTCTCCCACTTTCCCAGTGCCGTGGCCAAGCATTCGATGGTGCAGCCAACATAGTGGTATCAGGAATGGTGTTCAGGCATTGGTTAAGAAGCAGGCACTGTATGTGCACTGCTTAGCTCACAATCGAAATCTGTGCTTAAAGGATGTCACTAGCAATTGCAATTTGGTATGAAATGTTATGGACTTCATGTATAACCTTATCCAACTCATCAGATTCTCTCCTAAAAGGTTGTCGCTTTTGGATTCATTGAAGGAAGTAGGAATGCATAGTAGTGATACTACCCCATCTCTAAGAATGTTGTGTCCTACCCGATGGACAATTAGGCACACATCTATCGACAGCATAATCTGTAACTACCAAATTTTGGAGAGACTCATTTAAAGTCGCTTCGAAATGAAAGCCATTTCAACACTTTTTACGTTGGAGTTTGCCAGGATAGCATTGACTTAACAGAGGAACCTTGCCTTCCTCGACGTAGAAAGATCCCGAGAAGGTTTTATGAAGGAGAAGCTGCCCACCAGTATGATGATCCAGAAAAATATTGCCATGCATTCTTTGAAACATTTGAATTGGCAGCTGGTGAGGTTGAAAAGAGGTTTGACCAGCCAGATCTTCACACTATTAAGGAGATTGAAGTGCTTCTTCTCAGGGCTGGAAATGGAGAGGTAATAGACTCAATTCCACCTGTTCTCCAGAGTTATTTGAACAACGACGTTGATCAAGATCGCTTAAAAACTCAGCTTTCACTCCTTAGTGACATGATCAAGACAAGTTGTGTAAGAAACCAGATAGTATAGTAACAAAAGTAACCAATGTTAGAACTATTGCAGAAGCCATGAATAAGAATGATATTTTCAAAGCAATGCTAAGTAAGGTTTACAAACTTGATATCCAGTCACTACAGCTACAGCTGAAAGGTCGTTTTCATCTTTTCGGAGAATTAAGACTTTCTTAAGAAGCTCAATGAGTGATTGCAGACTTAACAACCTGTTTCTGTTGTATGTGCACACATCCAGAATCGATGCAGTGGACTTGTCTATGATTGCGAATGCTTTTGTTTCTATTAACTCTAGGCGAATTAAATATTTTGGAAAATGTTGAATGTTTTTCTTTGCTAAAAAAGTTCTTCATGTGTATTACTAACTTTTACATTCACCCTAAAGTAGAGCCCCCCTTTATCAAAGCATCTTCCTACACCACTGATATATATATATATATATATCACTAGCATGCTTTGTGCTGACCTTCATCTTATACTAGCATGCTTTATGCTAACTTTCACCTTATTTATATCACTAGCATGCTTTATGCATGGTGTTGGGAAATTATTACTTTATTGACAACTCTATGGACTAACTTCAAGAATAATTTAATAATCATAGTCGTTTGTTTGGCTGCATCACATGGGACACATTTAGAAATCCATTCTGTAAATGGGTTAAAGGATGGTCTATGCTGTTACTTTATTAGCTGACATTCACCTTATATATATTACTAGCATGCTTTGTGCTGACCTCCACCTTATATATATGTCCCTGATGATTGCATTGGCATGAAACTATAGTAGGACTAGCCATCCCAATACTTTTCTATCAATAGCTCTGCTTTAACACAGCATTGAGCACTATGTGTAGCCTTCACTAGCAAACTACCTTCTAAGTATGTATATATATATAAATCATTAGCATGCTTAATGCTGACATTCACTTTATATTGCATGCTTTATGCTAACCTTCACTATTATATATCACTAGTATGTTTATGCTGACCTTCACCTTATTACATATTACATCATTAGCATGCTATGCTGACCTTTACCTTATATACATCACTAGCATGCTTTATGCTGACCTTTACCTTATATATAAATCACTAGTGTGATTTATGCTTACCTTCACCTTTGCCAGATATATGTATGACAACTGCATGAACAACCAGGAAGCCTTCAGAGTCGAATACGGGAGTACTGATTGGTTAAGCAAGTCTGTATCCATGCAGGGGTAAAGAGTAACTATGAGAAACGGAACAGAGTAGTTTATAGTGAGTGACAGAGATAGCGAGTTTTAGACGTATAGCGTAAATTGAGCTAGTTTAGCATACATATTGGTTTGAGACTAGTGTATGCTTATTTAGTACCATTTATTTATGTTTATATTGTTATTTAATTGATTAAACCTTCTACAGTTCTTAAATACTCTTCGTGAGTGGGAGACAGCAGGAAAGCTGATTTTGGCTTAGACAGAGTTTTGTTGTTTAGGCGTCGCAGGATACTAGACTACTTAGAGATAGTAGAAGTATTTGCCTGACAACCTTATATAATTATATCACTAGCATGCTTTATTCTGATCTTCACCTTATATACATCACTAGCATGCTTTATGCTGACCTTTATCTTATATATAAATCACTTGTGTGCTTTATTTCGATCATCACCTTATAGATAAAAAATATAGCTAGTAATTATGTAGCCATGTCACATTATTTGTGTGCTATTGTCGTGAATGTAGAAAACGCTTGCACAGGTATTTGCCAAGTGGCTGATGTTCGCAATGGCTTCCACATACTCTGAAGTTTAACACAAAATTAAATTTGAACTTCCTAGCTTCAAAACCACGGCCATGTATAAAGGGACACACAAACAGTCACTAAAACTTCCCGTTGACTTGTTACAGACTTTTGTCGACTTAATGTTATGCACAAAGATTATGTTGGCCATTCAAAAATGTATTTTGAACTTTTAAGTACCTGAGTAAAAGATAAAACCCATGTGCGCCAATATTATACGGATATTATAATGATGGTATGCATGATTTGAAATGGTCATCCCAATGTTAGTAGTCTACATGAGCAGTGCCTTGTTTTCTCCTTATCTTGACAGCTCAATCGAATGTTATTCTTTGCTATTATATAAATAGTTCTTGTACAACAATATATTATGCATATATAAAAGGTTGTCAAATGAGCTAATCTCGCTTTCTAAATCAACACAATGTGTTCATCCATAGAATGCTTAGCGTTTGTGGCATAGCATAATATGTCGAGTTACAAGTTATAAGTCGAGTTAAATTTGTCAAATACTAACTCTTAAAATGTCTCGATAACTGATTAATATTTTAACTATGAATCTAACAACTAGCTAAAAACACTAAACTCCTCAGCTCATGAAAGATGGATTTTTTACATGTACATTGTGAAAAAACACCATCATATTGTAATGCTTCAACAAAGGAAACCATTGTGTCAGCATCGTCAGTGTTAAATCCTGAACTCTTCCAAAACATAGCCTGGGCTTCCACATCCTTCATGGCTGGATTTTCAGAGTTGGCTCTGTCAAAGAATATTCTAGCAGCTATAGAAGAATATAAGGGGGTTCACCATATAACCTCTTCCAGGCAACCTTTCGTATATATGCAGAAACTATTGTTGGAATAGATGTACCTTTGGTTTGCTGTAGAATTGCTTCATCCACTTGCCATATCCCACCATTATAACCTCTGTATGTTTCTGGAGCTGTCCCATCTCTGGACCCCACAAAGGCCTCTCTCCTGTGAAAATTATTATCACCAGAAAATATTCCAGAAACTTCAATCAAAGAGATAGCAGCAAGCACTACATTAGTACCAGCTGCTCATTCCTCTAATGCGTTACTGCTAGCATTTTGTCAATAGATTGAGAAAGACAATCACTTTCATCAACTGAAGTCCAGGAAACGGAAATGCTTTTGTAGTCACGTGCGCATAGAAATCTACTCGCATACATTGTGTGGTTTCTTTTACTACTGGAGTCTCCTCCTCAATATAAAATTTCTTTGTTCTACCAGATGGATGACTGCTGTAGGCAATCCTAGATAGCTATTTGGAAAGAATGGAAGAGGTCAGCAGACCGTGAAAGCTACTTGCATTTTGGCTGCTTTACAGAAGTTTGATGGGTTGAATTGATGGGTTGAATTTAGCTTCCCATTTCTCTGATGCAGTTGAAGATGTATCATGTATAATGAATACATCCATACAAGATGCTGCACCTGTGATTAACCCACTCAACATCAGCATTCTACAGAAGCCTTCAAGCATTTCTATGATGAAGTTTTGAGTTAGCAAGTAATAAAAAAAATAGGGCAGCTACAGTGTACTCAATATCGAAGAAGACATGTTGATAGAGGTAAGTCACAACAGTTTACTTCTCCTTGTACCTAACATTTGGGATCTGTATAATGAACTATGTAATTTACTATTTAGACCAATTTAACACAGAGGAAGTTTGGAAACTTGTATTGTTGCTAGAAAATCTCATTCTCGACACAGCTATATAGTGACATACTGAGAAAAGTATGCATCAGAGCAAAGAGGGAAGGTCTGCAATAACCAACAGTCATACATAGAGTACATAGAGTGTTGGTGTGTCAGGACAATATTCTGTCAGACCACACACCATCCTTACAACATTGACTACAATGCGTTGTTATGGCTTCTCTCTTCCTCTCTCACTCTTCTTTCTCCCCCTCTCTCACTATCTCTCCATTCCTTCCTCTCTCTCTGTCCTTCTACTCTCTCTTCTTTCTCTGTGTGTATTCATGATGGGTGGTACATAGGTGGGAATCTAATCCATTTTGGATCTTTGTTTTCCCCTCCCTGGAAGTAGAAGGATTGATAAATACATCCTCCCTCCTTACATTTAATCCTAAAAGAAGACTGATTGGTACTGGTGGAGAGTCATTAACCCCTCACTTAAAGCTGATTAGTACTGGTAGAGTTTCATTAACCCATGGCTTAAGGCTAATTGGCACTGAGAGTCATTAAATCTCGGCTTAAGACTGGTAGGTAATATTACTGTCATTAACCCCTTGTTTAAGACTGATTAGTACTGGTAGAGGTCATTACCCCCTGACTTAAGGCTGATTGGCACTGGTGGAGAATCTTTAACCCCTGCCTTAAGGCCAGTATGGCCCATTTTTCCTCAATATTTGACCTTTTTTTTTTGTGTGCTTATATAATTTCTAAACATCTGTACAAATTGTCTTTCAAATTTGGAAACATTAGGAAGCACAACTCTCAAGTTATGGTGGATTTTATCCAGGCCTACACTTCATTCAACTGAAAAATTGAAGGGGGGCATTTTTTATTTTAATTTAATTTTTACTTGTGGTTACACCTTTAGAGCTCCGTAGATTCTGCAAACTTCATGGAGTGGACTTGATATATAGCTCAGAAGAGAGGTCTCTCTGTGTGCTCTCTTTTGATACTAAAATATGTTTCATAGGTATAACTATAGGCAAGTTACTAGACCCTAAAGTGGAGGGACCTCAAAAACCTGCATCCCAAAGTCCCCATCCAGAATAACTCCAGATTGCTAAGTGCAAAAAAATTGAAATTGGTACGAGTGGCTAGAGGAAGCCCTAGAGCATGCAATGACCTTTTTCATTAGGCGTTAAAAATTTATTACCTGGTCAATCGCGCGGGTAGAAAATTGAGGGCGTTTATTGGAAAATTGAGGGCGTTGATTGCAAATATTGATGAAAAGTACATTATGTCACTTACGCGTGTTCTAACCGGTGCATCTATTCATCTACTGAAATGATTTGGTAAAGGGTAGATCAAGTGAGATATATAACAATAATGGTAAAAGTGTGGTACATAGTATGCTTGGTACGAAGAAAATGATTCCATGCTTGTTCAAAATGTTATGTTAATTAAGTTTATGTCCAAATTTGCACTCGCCAAATCATAAAGATTTCATAGCAATATAGAGTTTGCCAAAGTGTAGAAAGCTCAGTGTCCATCTCCAGCTTCCTACGATATTACATTTTGGAGCCGGGACCTTAACAGTAATATCACACCCAATTCTTCACCAATGCTCATACAGGTTGGTAAAGGGTCTGGCAGGTAAGACTACATAATACATCTTACAGATAACAATGATAGTGATGGTTGGGATAAGTGCATAGTAATGCATACGATCTGTTCACAGATACTGCACTACGCAACACAAAGTTGAAACCAGGACTATCTAGCTTCTCAAGACTCTACCAAATCCCAACCAATACCCAAACAAGAAAGTGGTACCAGCCTCAGCCCAACCCTGAGTTATCTTTACCTGGATTTGAGACGTGCTTCCTGCATCATTCCAGCCACAAATCCTAATGGGTCTGCTGATGCTAAGTTTCTTCCTCTGCACAGTGGGTGCATGGCAGCTGCATCCTTCACCACTTGTCTCATTCCACTAAAGTTCCATGGAAGAGGCTGTAGCAAGTGGCAGGCAAGCACACCTCAGTCTGTGAGATGTGCAATAGCTACATATTTATATATCATTTTACTGTTTTTCTCTGTTTATCTTGTTGGCCAGCCTCTGTTCTCCACACAGGAGTCTAGCATGTTTGTTTTTTCATCGTGTTTAACATGAGCAGCTGCCACCACATTTGCTGACTGTAGAAGTGACTATGTGAGGTGAAACAGCCTCTCTCTTTCTATGTGTGGGTGTGCATGAGAGTCAGCAGCAAGACTATTACATCAACTATCTAGCATGCTAAACAGAATTCTGAAACTAGGAAAATGCTGTACTACATCATGAGTACCATTCGCTATTTGGTCGGCAGCATCTGGATATATGTGGAAAGTACAAGAGTGATTCTTTAAAGGAAGTTAGTGGAGAGTTGGATTCTAACTTCATTCAACTTCTATAGTTTGTGCTGAAGAGAAACTTAACTTGACCAAGTGGATGGAAAAGAACCAGGAACAAGTTTATGAGTCCAAGTATTCAAAATGAAATTCTCACTATTATGGCAAAAAAAATTGTTCGTGAAATTACTCAAGCTATATCTGGAAAATTGTTCACTCTAAGGGTGGATGAAACCACAGATGTAAGTAATACCGAACAAATGGTATTCTGATTGCATTACATGGATGATGATTTACAAGTTCATGAGCAGGTAAAAGGGCTATAGTTTGCTAGAAAGCATCTTCTTACCTTCAAGGATTTTCTACTATGCATGGATCTCAGAATTGAAAATTGCCTTGGCCAGTGCTATGATGGTGCAGCTAATATGTCCAGAGTATGATCAGGAGTTGCAACACGGGTGTCTTCAATTGAGCCACATGCACTGTAAATGCTCCATGCATTGAATTTGGCTGTGCAAGATACATTAAAGGGTATCAAGTTAATGAAATTCACTCTTGATATTGTGTACAAGATAACGAAGCGTATTAAAAAAATCCCCAAAGCGAGATGTGATATTCAAAAAGGTCAAGACAGACTTTGCTGTGGAATATCCAGGTATCAGAGTTTTATGTCCAACTTGGTGGACTGTCAGGGCAGAATCAGTGGCATTGATTTCAGAATATTATGAAGCTTTGCAGTTGTTATGTCCCAGACTGAACCACAGGGACTTTAGAAATAATAAATGGTTATGTGTTGCAGTGAGTGTGTGTTGTATAGATATTAAAATTGTATCATGTTCATGTCAGCCTTGATTTCTGTTTTTGTGTAAATTAGCTAATGGCATATGGTAATTGCAAACCGAACCCAACACAAACCCTGCACACACAGACACATGTATTTCCTTATTTGGTCATTTTTAGTAGCTCTGCTGGAGCCCCCAGCTGAGCACGTGACTAGTCAGTTATGTCTTGCTGTTCTACTTTTAACATACTTTTTATTATAAGAAATAAAAACCTTATCTCTTGGGAAAAGGGGGGAGTAAGACTTGACTCTGGTGGCAGCATACCTACCACTCTGACTGAATTGGCTCGTTGAGCTCAAGTTGGGTGTGTAGCATATGTTGGGGCAAGATTGTTCCCCAACACTTGGCGGCAACTGAACCAAACTATCGATTTCAGACAGTTTTTCCTCAAAATTCTCAAAAACGTCCCAATTGGAGCAAAATAGAGCTTAAAAAGGGGAGATTACTCACAAAAAGCCATTTTCTGTCGTTTAAAGAGTAGAAACATTTCTATAATGTTGAAAAGCTCATTGAAAGCTGTAAGCCCTTAGCTACTATTGTTTATTCTCTGTTCTTCTTTTGAGAACAAATTGCAGTACTTGGAAGATGTCTCGTCAGCAAAAGCTCAAGAAGCCGGTCGCCGTGACCCAGGACTCGGATCAAACTTTGTCTGCATCAGGGATGGGTGATCAGGAACATGAACCTATCACGAAACCACAGTCTCAGGCTATTGGCGCTCCTGGCTGGAACTCAATTAAGATGCTCATTGACAGCATGGATCTACGTGATGCCACACGTAGAGAAGATGAAGCGTCTGTAGGGTAAACGAGGAAAAGCTTTTTTTAGGAGGAACTTCAACTGTGGAGAGAGGATGAAAAGATACGTCAACAAGATGTGGAGAGGAGACGCCAGTAGGACAAAGAGCATGAACAAGACCAAGATGACTTTGTTGAGGGATATGGACTAATCAAGGGAGACCCAGACAGAGAAACTGATCGAAAAGCAGAGGTGGTTAGCGAACATTCCCAAGTGGACGGATGATGAGAAACCAGCAGATTTTCTTTAGAAGTTTGAGCAAGCCTTGACATGCAACAAAGAAATGAGAGCTCGCTGGGCTGAGGTATTGCCTCTCTATCTGACTGGAAAGGCTTCCTCTGTATATACTGCCAGAGTCTTTGTGCACTTGAAGGATGATTATGAGGCTATCTTCTAGATGCTTTTGGCGACACGGTGCGCCAAGCCAGTAAGTATTGGTGGACCCTGAGGAAACGGCAAGGAGAATCTCCTGAAGAATTCGTCATCAGGATAGAGTCCAAGATCAAGCGAGGGCTTGATGGGTGTAAGTCCATTATTGATGCTATAGCTATGATTACTCTTTCTAAATATATCTCTACTTTGCCCTCAGATGTCAGTACCTTTGTTCTAGGACATAATCCAACGACTGTGATGGAGCGAGCCCACTTAGCCTCTGAATTCCAGATACTTCACCGATAGAAGGCCAAGCCGACATACGTTTCTCGATATGACTGTCGCGAAGAAGACACCTACAACTCCTGCTTCGAATGCAGAGAAAGTGATAGCTCTAGCAGAAGTGAGTGGAGGAGGGAGAAAGGTAGACCAACCAAGACTGATGGTGCCATCATGTCAGGAAAAGCACAAGTCAACTACCACTGGTCTCTCATCACAGGAGAATGGAGCACGTCCAGTCATGTGCTACCATTGTCAACAGCCGGGACACAAACGACCAGACTTTCCCTAGATGAGTGAGGAGGATTAGTGCCAAGTGGAAAGAACGTCGACTAGCCTTTGTACAAGGGAAGGTTGGTAACTCTAAGTGTAATACTTTACTTCTGGATGCCAGCAGTGACTGCACTGTAGTTCATCCAAGGCTTGTTACTGATGATCAATATACTAATGAGACAGTTGCTCTAGATGGTTTTGGGAGCAAAGCAGCAACTTCTTGCCCCATAGCTAAGGTCAAGTTTCAGATTGGTAACCTGTCGGAGGAGTGTAAAGTTGCAGTCTCAGAGGAAGTCCGAACAGCTGATGCCATTCTCGGGATTACCTCAACATTTACGACCAGTTGTGGGAGATTAGGAAGATTCGGGTAATTCGTGAACCCCAGTCAGCTCATGTGCTTCGAACGATGAGTCAAGTGGCCGCAGACGTGGAACAAGAACCGCAACGTGATTTAGCCAGTTCTGAGTCTGGTACTTCTCCCCTCAATATTCTCTCTGAAGAATTTAATTTTGATGATTCTTTTTTTATACGACAAACAGGAGCAAACTGTTCCAGACGAGGAGGAACCCTTGGACATTCCACTGCCTTCAGGTGAACTCAGCTCTGATCGTGCATTGCTAGTACAGCAACAGGATGACACGATTCACTGAAGAAACACGAGGAAGATGGCTGAGGAGTCTGCCAATGGATATGGGTATGACGATCATTTGCTGGTTCATACTGAGGTTGACGAACTGTGTACTAGTTGGGTGAGAGTTGTGTTGCCAAAATGCAGAAGGAAGACTGCCCTAGAACTAGCACACTCATCCCGAAAAAGTAGAGTGAAACGTACTTGTGCCCGGTTACGTAGGCATTTTACTTGGCCTTGGGTGGTGCATGATGTAAGAAACCTCTGTACCACTTGCCAACAATGTCAGAGAGCCTCTAAAATCACCCTAGGCAGAGCACCTTTGATACCTCTCCCCGTGATCAAGGAACCTTTTAGAAGGGTTGCCTTTGATATAGTGGGTCCGCTCCCAAGGACTAAGAGTGGGAATAAATGGATCCTTACTTCTATGTGCTATCATAGCAAATATCCGGAAGCTATGCCCTTAAAGAGGGTAGATGCTGCAACTTTTGCTGATGCCATGGTGGAAATGTTTTCCCAAACAGCCATCCCGGATGAAATTTTAACAGACCGTGGGAGAGCAAGTTGAACCAGCAGTTGTGCAAATTGTTAGGTATCACCCCCTGTAGGACTTCCCCATACCACCCACAATTGGATGGCATGTTGGAGAGGTGGCATGCCTCTGGTTATAATAAAAACTTTATCTCTTGGGAGAAGGGGGTAGTGAGACTTGACTCTGGTAGCAGCATACCTACCACTCCGACTGGAATTTGCTCGTTGAGTTCAAGTTGGGTGTGTAGCATACGTTGGGGCAAGATTGTTCCCAACAGCAGTCAACATGGGAAGTTGCAACAAGAGACACAGAAGTAAGAGCAAGAATAACCGGAGTTGCTGCACAGATGGAAAAATTTGACTTCTTTTTTGTCATTGAATTGTGTAGAAAGCTACTGAGTATGTCGATAATTTGTTGTGGTCATTACAAGCCAAAAAGATCTCAGCTTGCGAAGGTCAAAAACTTGTGGATCTCACCCTTCAGGCAATTTAATTAATTCGCTCAAATGACTGTTTTGACCTATTTTGGAAGTGTGTTGAAAAGCGACATTCTTCACTTGAAGTGTCTGAACCTTTGTTGCCACATAAAGAATGTGCCACTACATTTTGAAGTAGAAGCTGCATATGAATTTCCTATTGCACCACAAGAGCACTAGAGAAGAACATATTTTGAGGCCATAGACCTGGTTGTGTTTTCTATTCAGGACCGATTTGAACATAGAGGATTTAGAATGCTCAGTAAATTGGAAACTTATTCACCATTAAGATCAAAGGTCGTAGAAGTAGTTGTTTCATTTTATCACTCTGACTTCAGGAATCCAAGCATATTTCAAACTCAGTTACCCTCCTTCATGCTGGTTTTACTGAAGAGTTACTACTAGAAGATTTACAATCAATACTTGTCTTCCTAAATTCTCTGACTTGTCCACAAGAGAGATTATTCTCAGAGGTTATCACTATCACTAAACTTATGTTGGTTTAACCAGCAACTAACAAAATCAGTGAAAGAAGTTTTAGTGCACTATGCCAGCTGAAGAAATAGATATATACCACAATATCTCAAAGCAGATTTAACTGGTGTATGGTTTTACATATACATAAAAGAAAAAACAGATTAGATGATATTGGCAATGAGGTTGTTTCATGCAATAATCGTAGAATTCATTTTTTGGACAGTTTCAAATAATTATTGATATCTAATATTGAATTACATATTTGGTTTGGACAATTTTTGATATCATCATTAACATGAAAAATTCTGTCCGGGTTGAAATGGTTCGGATGAGGTCTATGGTATGGACATGGCTTGTGTTAGTGACCGGGTAATTACTAGGATAAGGTCTGGTGCATGGTGAGGACATAGATTGAAATACAACAGCTGCTATCATTTGCTGATATCTCAAATGGAGCACACCATATGACACGTGGTGATGGATGCTTGAATAGAACTTGATTTCTTTCAAACAACATAATGCGATGTTATACATTTTCAAGTTCACCCAATCTTTAAGTTATGCATGGCTAGTGCTACCAGCATGTTGTGAGCTTCCTCTAGATATACAACAATGGCTGCTGTTAGTGGCCAGGGCAGCAAGTTGTAGACCTCCTCTAGATGCACAACAATGGTTGCTATTAGTGGCCAGGGCAGCATGTTGTGGACCTCCTCTAGATACATAACAATGGCTCCAGTTAGTGGCCAGGAGAGCATGTTGTGAACCTCCTCTAGATGCACAGTAATGGCTGCTGTTAGTGGCTAGGCAGTATGTTGTGAACCTCCTCTGCAGGTAAATAGTGCTTGCCCTCAGACTTATCAGAGTCCATGTGCTGCATGGCCTACTATGGTTGTATAGCGATTGTTGAGTTACAAGTAAGAGTTACAAGTGAGAGGCTCGAGTATTACACAAAAACTGCCTTGACTATGTAAACATGACAACTGAACACGTGATCCAGAGTTCTGTGGTTAACAATACTGATGATGTAATCTAATGATGTAGTGAATAATGATGCGATGATAATGATGAAATGATTATAGTTTAGTTCACAACATTACTCCCCCCCCCCAAGTGTCTTACGACATGTATGTATGATGTGAGCTATTGGGGAAAGTGGACAAGGTGTCCCGACCGTGTTGTTTGATATGGTGTGGTCTTCAAGGATGAAGTTTGTGGTTCGGGGGATGTAGGTTGTCTTCATCGATTTGAGCTGGTTTAAGGAGAACAACCGAGACAGTGTCTTTTCAACCATTGATATTGACAGTGAAATATTTGTCAGTACGTTTAATTACTGGATAGTGTACATCATAAGGAGGTTGAAGTGGCTTGCATACATCATCATGTTGAATAAAAATGTGTGTGGCTGTGGACAGATCATTAGCGATGTTACTGTTCCTTTGGGTATGATGGGCTCGGTGGGGTTGAATAGTTTGCATGTGGGTTTTGAGTTTGGATATTTAGTCTGAAGAGTCCAGAAGAGAGGTTGTTGGAGACGGAGTGAAAAATTGTCCAGGCAGACTGAAAGTAATATACAACATCTCTCCAGCAGTCGAGGATATGTCTTCCTGAGAGCAGTTCGAATACCAAGGAGCACGAGCGGAAGGGCATCCATAATGAGTCAGGGTCGGGTTGTTTCAAGGCAGCCTTCAGTTGTCGATGAAACGGCTCAACCAATGCGTTGGTTTGTAGGTAGTAAGAGGTACTTCAAGGGTGTTTGGATCCAAGGAGAGTCATGAGTGTGTCCCACAACCGAGACTCAAACTGACGACCACGATCATGACAATGGTGAACAGTAAACTAAAGCGAGCGATGCAGCCACCAAGGAAGGCTTGAGCAACAGCTTCGGCAGTGATGTTAGTGAGTGGATTGGCTTCTGGCCACCAGGTGAAATGGTCAACACAGGTCAGCAGGTGGGTAAATCCTCATGACGGTGGAATTAGTCCAATGAAATCTATGTGGATAACATCAAAACGAGCATCAAGGGTTGGAAAGAGTGAAAGTGGGGCGGTGATGTGTCTCTGGATTTTGGCATGTCGGCACCGTACACAGGTGCGAGTCTATTGGCGAACATCGGCGTTAATACCAGGCCATACGAACCGGGCCATGATGAGTTTCTGGGTTGCTCGTATTACTGGATGGGAGAGACCATGAAGGAAATAAAACACAGCGCGTCGCCATGGCAGTGGGACAAGAGGACATTGTGTGCCTGTAGACGTATCGCAGTAAAGTGTTTCACTGGAGTTGGCCAATGGAAGAGCTTCTACAACCTTGTGGGAAAGTAGGAGAGGAGGGAGGCTTTTGCTAGGGCTTCCTTCGTGGCATTTAAGGTAGCCAGGATGTCTCCATTCCATGTGAGCGTCTAAGACTTAGGCTTAGAGGAAGTGAGAAGAGCATGTAAGGTTTGCATCAGAACAGCACAGTGAGGGAGAAATCAATCGTAAAAGTTCACGAGTCCAATGAATTGACGTAACTGTGACGGGGGCTGAGGAAAGTTACGAACAGCCTGGACTTTCTCTGGTAGAGGAGTGATACTATAGTCGTTGATATGATGACTGAGAAAATCCAGTTCTTTGACACCAAATTTGCACTTGCTAGGGTTTATGACAATACTATATGTAACGAATCTGTCAAGAACAGTATGTAAGTCCTGAAGATGTTGTTCTGGAGTGGCACTGGCAATGAGGACATCATCCATGTAGACCTATACAGAAGGGCCACGGAGGACTTCATCCATGAACTACTGGAATGTCTGTGCAGCATTTCTGAGGCCAAAAGGCATTTCTATAAACTCAAACAAGCCGAATGGAGTTGTGATAGCGGTCTTGGGTACATAGGCAGGGTTAATGGGATTTGATAGTAGGCACGCATGAGATCTAGTTTGGAGAAGATGGTAGCATCTTGTAAAGACGAGGAGAAGTCATGGATATGGGGGACCAGATAGCGATTGGGAACAGTATACCGGTTCAAGGCATGATAATCCCTGGGACGCCATACGCCAGCAGTCTTTTTGGGGACCATATATAGTGGTAAAGACCAGGTGCTGGAGGAGGGCCATATGATGCCAAGCTGAAGCATGTGTTAGTATTCTTGCTTGGCAGCATGGAGCCGGTCAGGTGCCAAGGGTCTGGGACGGGCTGAGGCTGGAGGGCCTGTGATCTCTATATGGTGGGTGACATCGTGTTTGACAGGAGTATCTGGTGAGCAGATTTAAGTGCTGGGAAACTCTGACAGCAGAGTGATGTATGAGATTTTAGCATCCTTAGGGTAAATGGTCAGGCTAGAAGAGAGGTAGGTCGAGAGAATGCCCTGAATGTGCAGATCAGTGTGGGTGTCTACCAACTGACATTGCTTCATGTCAGTCCAAAGTTTCTTAGGAAATCAGCACCAAGGATAGGCTTCTGCACATCAGCAATGATGAAAATCCATTGTAAAGATCGTCTGCATCCGAGGTTGAGTGTGAGTGAGCGTTTTCCATATATTCGAATGGGGCTATTGTTCATTGCCATGTGTATGAGCTTGTCTGGTGTGTCTCACTGGTCAGCGGTAGAGGGAGGGATGACACTTACTTCAGATCCTGTATCAACAAGAAAACGTGTGTGTGTGTCAGTATCACTTACAAAGAATCGGTGACTTGGAGGAGGGCCGGTCACATCGGTCGCTACTAGCGTCCGGTCTGGTAGTTTCCACCACTGCAAGGATCCTTGCATTTCTGGGTGGCTTCACAATACTTGGTATGGTACAAGCAGAGGGCACCGCTGTCGAATGGAGGATTTGGTGGGGCTGGACTCTGAGGGCGTGCATATTTCGAATAAAGTTGTGCTTTCATAGAAGTTATTTGTCTCCCTTTGGCTTGGCTTTTGTGCCCTTCGTGTTCTTTGTCTCCCTCGGACTTCGCTTGTTGGTGTCCATCGTGTTCTTTGTCTCCCTTGGGCTTGGCTTGTTGTTATATCTCATGCTGTGTCACCTGTTCTTGGTCTTTGGGATTAGCTTGATTGTACCCCTCATGATCTTTGTCTTGGCTTGTTGGTGCCCATTGTGTTCATTGTCTCACACGGGCTTGGCTTATTGGTGTTCCTTGTGTTTTTTGTCTCTTTTGGGCTTGGCTTGTTGGTGCCCCTCATGTCCTTTGTGTTCTTTGTCTTGCATGTCCCTTGTGTTATTGGTGTCCAGGGTCCAGTGTCCTTCTTGTTTTCAGCTTCCCTTTGATGGATGTTGTCTGCATTGGGGAGAACAAGAGGATGTGCATATTATTTAATACAAGCTCAAGGATTCTGTGCAGTTTATCGAGTGTATTCAGCGTGATTGTTTGGCACAGGATGAGTGTCTTGTCAGTTTTGATGTTCCTTCTCCTTTCACCAATGTTCCCATTGATGAGGCTGTGGAAGTAATTTTTGAAATGTTGACAAAATATAAGAGCTTGCATCAGAAGACTGCACTAGGTGAGAAAGGATTTCTGAACTGTTGGAGTTGTGACTAAAATCCACCTCATTCAGGTTTCAAGAAAAATACCACCAGCAGAGAGAGAGTGCAGCAATGGGTTCTCCAGTATCTGCAGTGGTAGCCAACCTTTATATGGAATTCTTTGAGGAATTGGCACTCACAACTGCCCAAGTGAAGCCAAGATTTTGGAAGAGATATGCAGATGATAACTTCTGCACTGTGAAGAAGAGAAGTGAGCAGGAGTTGTTAGACCATCTAAACAACATCATGCCATCCATAAAGTTTACCATTGAGCTTGAAGTGGATGAATTGTTGCCCTTTCTCGATTGCCACCTACACAGGAAGGAAGATGGAGGGCTAACTGCAACCATTTATAGAAAAGTCACCAACCTGTACCTTAATTATAGCTCACATGATCCTATCCATGTCAGAAGAGGTATGGTGAAGAGTATGTATGATGGACCCAGGAAAGTAGTGACTGAGCAGGATGAAATTTGGAAGGAAGAACATCTTTTGAATATTGTCTTTATAGAGAAAGGTTATTTCCGAACCTTCATCAACCTTTCATCTGCTGATACATCCAAATGCAGAAAGGAAGATAAGTACACTGATACAGGCAATGAGGCATATAAATAGAAGGATCCTATGGTAGTGATTTCTTATGCAGTGGAGATGAGTGAAGACATCAGGAGGGTTCTGCAGGAAGTTCAACCTCAAAGTCATGTTCAGATCCGGAAGAACTCTGAGGATACAACTGAGCAGAGTGAAGGATGTTTTACCAGCTAATATGCACTCATGTGTTGTGGTCAACATCCTTTGCAAGTGCGGGAAATACTACATAGGGGAGATCATCAGAAGACTGGAGACCAGTGTGAAAGAATGTCAAGATGCCTGTGGAAAGTGTACTAAAGAGAAGTCTACACATGAATGGGATAATGGACATCCTATTTTGTGGGAGGAAGATACCATCTTGGACCAGGCAAGAAGACAGAAGGGACTGCTAGTGAGAGGCAGATGAACAGTAGTACATGACTATTTTTAGAAAAATACTTTGCCAAAATAGTCAGCCTGCCTATTCAGGTTTATTGCATGGTTGTCAATTTTCAAGCTCAGTTGTGACAACTTTGTGGTAAGATATATCAGTGATTGATAGAGCCAGAAAAGGAGACAATTGTTCACAAAGGAGGCACTACACATCCTTAAGGATCACTGATATAGGGCTGGAGCTACCTGATTGTTGGGTCTCAAGACATGAAACCATGCCATCATTGTCTGTCTGGTGCATTTCTACGCTTGTACCATCTGGTATTCAGATGGATCGTGACATTAGTTTTTTTGTGTGAAACGCGTTAGCAATGAGTGTGGATGCATTGCATTTTTTTAATTTTCTTTATTGATCTTGTTGTCTTCCGGTTGAAGTGTTGGCAATAAGGAAAATGAAATCCACACAATATATATACTCAGCTGAAAATAATTGTAATTTAATCACTGTTCAATTGCATACTGCTAGATAAGGTGGAGGCAATGAGTTAGGGTGGCTGATTAAAATAGTAATGCTTTCTGATTTAGTGTTCACATATCAACCTTTTTCATGAGAATTTTCAATCAAGTGGTGACTTCACTGAAGTTAATAGAGTTTGTAATCTTTATGTGGTCGATAGCAATTTCATGCATTTGATGCAGAAAAAGATTCATTAATTTTTAGAAAATAAATAAGGGGGAGCATCTCTCACCTAGCCAACCTTTGTTTATACCCTTATCATAGTCGTTTAATGACTTCAGGATATCCTTGATCTCTGCCAGATTTATGAACAAAAGACCACTATTGAATGCTCCAGTTGTAAATACAACAAATTCTTCTCGTTCATAGAGCTAAACACTAGATGGAGCATGTTGAAAAGGAACAGACAAGTATTACTTCATACTGCATGAGAGTATAGTATGTGCACAGTTCACACTATCATGCAGTGCAAAGTATTACTGGACTGTTTCAACATCTCGAATTTGTCATTACAAAAAAGCATATAAAAAGCAACCCAATAAACACTAGTGGCTCTGTTGGCTAGAACACACGAGGACTCATTCATCAGGTTCAAGTAGACAATGACTGCTTAGTGCAAGGACTTAAAATTTAGAACATGTACTAACTTCTCCCTCTCCAAACCACCAAAAAGATTGGACCAATGGAGTTATAGGATAATCCAGGATAATTGCTTTGAATATTCTTTATCTCAAATGCCCATCCTTCCATTTCCTATGGAGAAGATGCCACTTTCCTCCTCTCAATGTGTCAATAAATATTGTAGCCTCTCTGGTCATTGTTGTTCTTTGAAGATGATAATTCCTCCACTTTCTGATCCAGCTAATTTATTTACAAGAGTGTGTGTGTGCAGAAAGCATTCCGAATACTGTCTACAGATATTCTGGCATTGTGTCAAACAAAGGAAGTAAAGGGTAAGCTACACAACACTGATCTGAAGAAGGGCAGTGTAAGTCCATTAAACGCATTTCACTACACAATAAACTGTGACACTGAAAAGTGTAAAAATGACACGTTTGTGATGAAGTAATGATACAAATATATACATATAATACAGACACATGCATGCTTGCATATATAAGTCTGGTATATAACCTTGCTACAAATATAGGTATTATCATACATGTTTTCATTATCTGGATCAACAGGACCATTGAGATGCTGTATATACATAAACAGTGGCAGATCCAGAAGGGATCGACTAGTCTTGTTCGAGACCCCCTTTTCTCTAATCTCCCAAACTCCAACTACACAACAAACCTGCAATGCTTTTTGCCTTTTCTTGCTTTTTGTTTTTGCTTTTAGCTAACTATATTTACTTTACTAGCTGGCTGAGCCACAGTCTGCGAAGCCACACACCCAAGTGGGGGAAGTGTAGGGGTGTGGTTGCACCAGACATCCTCGTTCCAAATGTTCAGCACCTGGTTCATTCTGTCGACTCCTGCACCCACCAAATATCTTACTCATGACTCAGTCAAAGTTATAGGCTTTTTTCAAAGTCAACCCAGGCCCTCTACAGCTAAGTAAGTTGATGAGCAGTGATTGAGAATTATTATTATGCTATTGAATAGATTGCCAACTTAGTACTAGTACTAGTTATAGTACTTGCAGCTAGCCACTACCGCTAGCTAGTAGAGCCAATTTACATAGAAATATCCCATTATAATGCACAGGAAACAAAAAAGGACTAACAAGAACAAACAAGAACAACACTTTTCCATCTCCAGCTGTGGTACCTGTCCTCTTCCTGGGTCTCCTGCTTCAGTCCATTGTGTCTCCTCCGAGCTCTCTGTTTCTGTCACAGAGCACTCTCTATCTGTGCCTTCCACCTAGCCCTCTCTGTGTGTGTCTCCCACCCATCCCTTCCTCTGTGGGTCTCCCACCCAGCCCTCAGGCTGTATGTCTGTGTCTCTCCCTGAGGCTACTGATCCTGCACTATTACTGCCTTCATGTTCCGCTTCTCTCCTGCCCTCTCATTCCATGTCTCATCTGCCCTGCACTTCCTTGTCCACTTTTTCTGCTGCTTCTTCGTCAAGTGCTTCAATTGATTTTGAGAAGTGTGATGATATTGGCTCACTTCTGCACTCAATGCCCCAAACAGATATCCTGAATTTGGCTCCAGAGTGCAAATATTCACTTTTAGTTAATCATTTTAAGCCTGATAGTTCATTTACATTTTGACGTAGTTATTTAGATCGCTCTAATAGGTCTTGTCAACATAAATACTTGGCTCAAAACCCTTGGTTTGTTTATAGTAAAGTAGAAGATCGAATATATGTTTTGTCATGTGTTCTCTTTGCTAAAAAGGGTTTGGGTCATTTTGTATGCCACGGATTTAATGCATGGTCTAGGAAAACTAAAAAGTTTACCAGTCACAACTATACGCAGTACCATCAGCTGGCTTTAAGCTCTGGCAGATAATTTAAAGTTTTTCCATGTGTGTCCAGAGTCTTCTATTAAGAATAGTTTGCTGTATATAGATGAGAGTAACATAGCAACAAATAGGTAAATAATAAGTTGTATGGCTGATGCAATACTTCTTTGTGGCATGTCATGTATAGTTATTTGAGGTCACAGAGATGATAACATGGCTGATTCTGAGGGAATTTTTTAGCACTTCTTAAATACTCTGTGAGGTCAGGAAATGTTGCAATAGCCAAGCTTATACTAGCAAAACTACCCAAATTCAACTCATTGAATGCATAGGTGATCATATTAGAGACAGTATAATACAGGAAATTAAACAAACTAAATATTATTCTGTTCTTAGTGATGAAGTCATTGATATATCCAGTAGTGTTAAGATTTGTAGATAGTAATTGTGAATTCTTAGATTTCATAAGTACAGAAAGGATCACTGGAAAGGGTTTGGCTCATGAAATAAAAGAAGCACTGAATAAGTTTGACTTAGACTTTGAAGTTTGTAGGTGTCGAAGCTATGATGGTGCTAGCAATATGTCCAGTGCAGGGTCATCTCTTGCCAGAAAATCTTAAAGCTACATATATCCACTGTAATAGTTATTTGCTTAATTTGTTTATAGTTCAAGCTTGTAGTTTACCTCCTATTCGTATACTGATACTGAGACGGCATACTTCTTCTATTATAGTGCTAAATGGCAACTATTTCTTGAGAAAGTAATTGATAAGGAAACTAGCATTGTTAATGAGTTAAGGATCTTTGTAGAACTAGATGGATTTATCGGCTTGATCCTTATGAAATTCTTTATGGTCTATAAGCAATTACAGACATGATCCTACATATGTGGAAATGAACTGGGATACTAAAACAATCATGGCAGCCAATGGCTTGCTCAAGATGTACCTTTCCTTTCTTTTTATAATAATTATCTTTCATAACAAAAATGAATTTTATGTCTATTATAAAACTTATAAGTATAAAATTACAAAAGAAAAGTAGTGATATAGTTAAAGATGTTAAAGACGTATTGAATGAACTTTGTGCTGTTCGTCAAAGTGAGGAAATGTTAATTACTTAATGGTCTACAAGTGAGGACACCAAACTTGATGGCTGTTGGTGGAGGACATTGGCCAAACATAGTGCAAACTAGTCCACTCAGCGATAATTTTAGGGGTGGTTGTATTTGTCTGGAGTAGTCCAGCACGCTGCTGCTCTATTTATTCTCTATATGTTTGGGTAAGAATATCCTAGATAATTGCTCCTACAGTCCGTGGCCAAATATTAATTGCTCTTTATATTGCAGTTGCCAGTGGCACTGTCTTTAGAGTTGAAGCTGAAGCATCCTCAGTAGGAATCTCCACTTTGCCAAGCCAAGGACCTTTCAGAGTTGGACAGAGTGTGCAGCTCTCCTGTGAGGTGGAGCCTTCACAATCTGAACCTGTCTCTTACAATTGGAGGATAGTGGAGTATCCTGGTATTGTCACAAGTTATTCCATGAAGAGTGTCACCAGAAGCTACAGTGATGACATCCTGCATTACTGCTGGTATTTCTGCAGTGTAATATTAAATGGAATAATTGTACGCTCTTCCAACAAACTGCATGGTAAGTAATAATAATTTTCTAATTCCTGTATCAGAGACCATCAACTATCATAAATGATATATTTGGCAGCACTATAAAAGCTCAACTGAAGGAAGACACACCCATGTTGTTGTTGAGGATTTAATTTTAGTTGGTTAAAATAGTATCCTGGATATGAACCCTAGCATATGTGGTTTCATGGTGCACCATCTTATTGCACTACTTATTGTTTATAGTATACTGGTTGTGTAGCCTTCACTGGTAAGTGCATGTGGTGACTATTTCTCACCTGCTCGAGGATTTCTTCTACTGCTCACCTTGATCTGGCTGCCTGTACTTCACTGGTAGATTCATGGTACGGCGGAGGAGTTTCCCATACTATTGTATATACACAGCACTATCTCAAATTTCTGCCAGATGTCGCATTGTTAGTACTAGTGAAACTTATAGGTATCCCAATCTGATGGTACCATGAGTCTATACATATGACCACACCTCTATGCCTTCCACATCATATTGTACAGTCAACAACACACTCATCAATATAATTTATACCTCTCGTAGGTTTGTTGCACACTGATGAGCCAATCACACGAGTGTTCTCACTCGACCAACAGATGGTCATGAGAATAAATATATCTGATGGTCCACTTGCTCAGTTCATCAGCTCCCTGGTATGGCACCACAATGGAACTGAACTCACCTCTGATGACAGAATTAGCATAACCAATAATGGGACATCATTGACCATATCAAATATGACAGAGTCTGATGCCGGCAAGTATGAAGTAAATGTCAACTCACTAGGATCTGGTCCAGAAATCTGTAATAGGTCTATTCCATCAATGTTGATGAATGTTGCTCTATTTGCTCCAGTCACATTTCTTCTGCAGGAATCCAATCTTTCCCATATAATCCAGAGGATGTCATCTTAGACTATGCTCTTCCCATCAAGGCATTCCTTATCACTAGACCACACCTTCATGGTTTATGTAGCTGCAGTACTAAATGTGGCGGGGATATATGATGCTCTAAATAGGGATGGTATATCTATAATTATGTGAGAGGTATGTCTATAACATCACTGTGTCATATGATGATAATTATAACAACACAGTCTCTGAGGATAACCTACAACAACACTGATGATATTGCTGGGCACTATATACATGGAGTATATACAGACATTAAGAGAGAAATTTGCCCTTGTTATTTTGGCTACCTAAGGAATTGTTTTCCTTACGATTTTCCAATCTTCACTATCTATTGGAAGATCAGATCCTATGGTAAGTTAAGTAAATATTTTCGTATAAGAATGATACTTCTCACTGCCAAAAGACTTTCCAAAATTCTGTCCTCTTTAGTCATTTTTTCCTTTCTGTATGAGCAATACCGCATTTCTAATTCATGAGATTAGGAGAGCTTGTCAGCTACTCCCTCCAGAGATTCCTATTCTATATCACTATGTATAGCTTACTCACTGTGTTCACCTCATGCCACTTAAAGATGCTTCAGACCAGAGCAGAGGTAGAGCTCTAAGTAGCTCTAATTATGACATAGGTAGACATTTCCATCAGTTGCTCTATTAACACTTGCCTTGGGTGGACTCACTGGCAGGAGATCGGCAGTTGCAGGCCTAAATTCTCATATGTAGTTTACATATTCAGCCTGCAGAGAGAAAGATAGCTGCATATTACATGAGCACTCATGAACTATTGAAACATGTGAATACAGTGGGTGTGGTATAAAGTGACTGTGCCTTGCTACCATCCTATTTTATACTCACCGCATTTACTAGGTAGGCAACATTTGTCTGTTTATGAAGTTCATTAGCTTGTCCTTCATGCTTATATATATATATATATATACCATAGCTCTAGAAGTTACTACATAATATATATGAATTGGTCAAATTTAATCATAGTAAGGTAAAATGCTATCAAATAAATGCTGCTGAATCATGGTGCTTATAATCGCAATAATAACTGACATGTTTTAGTAAATGTATTCAAAAGGGTCATTCTTTGGGTTTGCATCTTTCTCTTCTTTCCTCTTCTTTCATACCTTCAATAATACCACCACGAATAATTCCAGTTTTGTTTCGAAGGTCGTTTTTTACTTCAGGCTAAGCTTTTTCGTGGTAGATACATGTATCCAACTTCACTTTTTCAGTTTCTTTTCCTTCATCTAGCTGTTTGGATAGGTTGTTCTGCATGAGTACCATGCCTGAAATCTCTTCTTTAAGTGATCCTAGCTGCATGCTGTAACTATTCACCTTTTTTAGCCATTTACTTTTTGTCCAAACTTAGAACACTTGCTGCTATAAACCTCTCTATTTCTCTGCCAGCAACTGCAGTGTTATTCTATTAGAGTGGAGTTAGCTGTAGCCTTGCTAGTCTAAAGCATGAATTAGATTTCACCATGCGAGCTCTAGTGAAACCTTTTGATAATGTCTACCTTAGTTGCGATCTTTGTGTGGATAAACCTGCTATCGTCGGAGAGTGAAACCCAGGTGTGCAAACATATCTGCTACCTGCCCTAAAAGGTTATGTAAATCATAACAGTGCAAAAGCCAAAAAAACTCGCAATGTTTTCATTAATAAGAGAATTGAAATAATTTCTAGAATTACAGTATATAATTAGATATATGTGTACATTCATGAGAGGTGGCATACAGAGAGGTTGCAATCCACCAAGACTCTATATAATGGCTGCCCAATTGAGCGAGACAAAGAAGAACTCTTGGAGGATGTGCTGCAGTTGCTGTCCTCTGAATTCAGAGTGGTTCGGAACTTCCCTTGGGTCGGGCCAAGTCTTATGCTGCCATGTCTTGCCAGGAAGTGGCTGCTGCAAGTGCATGGAATAAGGCAGGTCTCTACTGGATCACTGATGGCGCCAACACACAGCAAGAATACTGCCACTTCTGAGCTACATTGATGAACTCATCATAATTAACTCTAATGAGGACTACACATGTAACAGTTGTTGTAGTATGGTCTAACATATGAACAGTTAGCTGAATGTGTTATACATGTGCTCTCATATTATACAGTGGATATAGAGTATTGTGCATTATACTCAAGTTTGATCATTTTTGCAACTAACCATGGGAGTTTTAGTGATCTAATTGTAGAGAACATTTTACACAGATTGTTTGTTCTGCACTAATTTAATCACACATATGATCACATGACATGGTAACCAATAGAAGTTAGTCCCATGCAGATGCCATGGTCAACTTGTGGTTTTGTCTGTGCAAATGTTGCTAAGGTGCATCTCGTCTTGTGCAGAAGCTAGCTGAGAAGAAGAGAAACACTTGAATGGGAATGTTTAAAGAAGTAGTGTGACTTTCTACTGCTCCCAAGCATGCAGTATTGTATACTACGTACTACTACTATATGATTTCTTCCATGCCAATATATTTAATTTAGCTTTATAAATGAATGTTTACCCCTTCCTTTAAAATAGCTAATTTAGTTTCTATGTGTGTGTGTGTCTATGTGTGTGTGTGTGGTGTGTGTGTGTTTGTGTGTGTGTGTCTTGTCTTTGAGTGTAGCTATAATATACAGCTACATGGGTGGAGCCAGGATTTATGAAGGAGGGGGTGCCAAAATATAATTTGAAAAAAGTATTACAATATGTTTCAATGATATAATGAGAACTACATAATTTATATATATAGAGCATATTCATTAACAACATTCTGCATGGGTGCCGCCTAGCAAATTCATCTACAACTACTTTTGGTGTAATTCAAGATTTTGGAGAAAAAATAGCATAGACCAACCATTGAGTCTCTCTTGTGTCATGGTGCTTCGCAAGGGTGATTTAATATGCTTTAGCAAACTAATAGAACGTTTATCCTCGCAACTTGTCGCTGCAAAGTACCCATCAGCGCAAATATTGGGGAGTAAATCTTTGGCTGCATCGTTGACTGCCTTTTCTGGCAAGTTGACTAACAGTTGAAGGTTTTCGCTCCATTTTTGTTTCCATAACTGAAGCTCTAATTCCAGACCACTCTGGTGATGGTCATCTCTGTACAACTGTAGAATACTACCTTCAAGCACTACACTGGTCAAATCATCAGAATAAGCAGAAACAATTGAGGATGATAATAGCTCAGTAATATTTTTTGACTTTCAATTATCAAATCGAGTATTGAGCTCAGTGATCAAGTAATCTAGGAATAGTTAGATTCCGGCAGTAATATTCCTGTTAGTTTGTGGCTGTTGTATTACTTCGATGTTGTTGCCTGGACACAAGTCTTGGCATAGACTCTTCAATAACTACTGTCTGGGCCATTCTGTTTGCAGCAGTGTATATTTTTGCATGAAATATCTCCACTTCTGTGTGAAGCCTTTTCACATTTTTTTAAAACCATTTCTACTTCTGGGTAAGCCCGTGCTACATCAATGTATCGACCTTGAAGTTTAATACTTAATCCTCTTGTATACTCCAAAACCTTCTTCGTAGTTTCTAAGGCTACAAGAAATTGAAATTGAGATAAAGCCAAGAGTAGTGATCGAGCATCTGATCTGGATCCTCTGTTCCACCCTGTACTATTGGCAATTGACTCCAAAGAACTGACAATAGCATGTAATGATCAGTGAAGACCTGAAAAGCCTCATGGCATTCCACCCACCTGGTGCAGACATAGTCATTTTAGAGTTTTTCTTCTTTCTTCAGGTATAGTATCTTCTATCCAGTTCTCTAAAGACAGCTGCCTTTTAGGGAATTTGAAAAAAATCGAACTACTTTGTCAGCCACTTCCTTCATATTGCCAACATCTCTTATGGTACAACATTTCACTATGTACAAGTTTAACTTGTGGGATGCACAATGTGCTTTAGGATATGCTGACATTATTCTTGATGCAGCTCCTCTTGACCTACCAGCCATTGCACCAGAACCATCAAATGCCTGGCCTCTCAACAAGTGTGGATCTAACTGCCAATTAGTAAGCTGACCAAGAATATCATTGGCAATTGCCTCGCCTCTGACACCGGAAAGACACTCACGGAACTCTAAAAACTTTTCTTGTGGCTTTCCATCATCAATGTATCTTATGCTCTGTTCATCATTTGCAGAATCTGTTGCTTTGTCTGCAATAATAGAAAAGAACCTAACTTCCCGCACCTTCATCAAAATTTTACTTCGAATTAGATCTGCACAGATTACTATCATCCGATTTTGAGTTTCTTTTGTACCATTGGCACTTGCTGTTTCAAATGTTCCTTCAAGAATTGATCATTGCATCAACTCAAAACTTCAGCAGAGCTTTGAAGCTCCCCATGTTCTCACTACTATTTAGCTCGAGAGGTCGATTGTCTTGCTGAATCCTAAAAGCCCATCCTTGCTGCCCACAAAAGATAACAGTGGCTGCAATAGATCATAGTTTCTGCCAGTTTTCAGCTACAAGTTTAGCTTTGTAGGAGCTAATTTGCTGATCTAATGACATTACTGTATTTTCTTGAATTGCACAGAAGGCCAGTGCTTTTTCTACAATGTCATCTTAGACTTTGTAGAAAAATGCTCATTCTTTTGCTCTCTTCAAATTTTTTAAAGGCCGCTGAACCAGGATCCCCAACTCTTGTGCATGTGATTCACTCAGTGCAAATAGAGTACAAAATTTGTATTATCCTCCATCATCTGAAATAGAAAATGTGAGGCTATTGTATTGATCTAGCCAGCTATTTTGAAACCTGCAGTTATGATCACCAAATTTGTGGACGTCGAATTCAAAATTTTTATCTGGCACAAAATGATGCTTTAGGAGATAATATTTTTCGCTACTTGTAAGCCTTGCTTAGCCTGTAACCCCATTACATGCCCAAAATCACCTGATTCAATAGAAGGATCAATCGTCATTGTCGAAGAACTTCATTCACCTGATTCAATATCAGGACCAATAGTCATTCGAAGAACTGCTTTCATCCTCGTAATCACTTGGACTTGATTCAGTATAAGTAGTATCAGCAGAGCATTCGTAATTTAAGTTCAATGAGTTCACAAATTAGAATGACTACAATCATTGGTGGTTTCTTCTTCAGAAGAGAAAGTTTAACTTCGTCACTATATGCCACTAAAATGTAACTAAAGCTTAAAAATTTATAGACATATGCTTTGTTGAAGAAATGTCGAATGTCCATGCTCTGGACTTTATTAGCAGCTATCCTTTAGACTTGGCTCTCTTAGTTTCATGTGGTCAAAGGTCCCAAAGGTCATGAGCATGCTTATTGCTGTATGTACTTTGAACACATGGTTAGATGGCATGCAGCTGGTTAACACCTAACAGTGACAATTACCCAGCCAAATTAGAAAGTGCATGATTGAATTTGCAAGATCAAATTTGCCAACCCCCCAAAAATTGGAAAGATCAATGTATAGTTTATATATTTGTACTGTATATAAATTTATATATATGTATACATAATATACATCTATATATGTACATGCACATAATTATGTCACTTTATATATATATATTATATGCACATAATTATGTCACTTTATATATATATATATGATATATATGATATATATATGTGTGTATGTATATATGTATGCTCAGATATAGAGATAGGTGATTATATTAAAAGGTGTCAATTGACTGGAATGGATATACTAATAATATTGATGCCCACACGAGAAAAACAATGAAGACATGTCGCTAGATGTGCTGCAGTTGCTGTCCTCTGAATTCGGAGTGGTTCCCTTGGGTCAGATCAGTCTTATGCTGCCAGGTCTTGCCAGGAAGTGGCTGCTGCAAGAGCACAGAACAAGGCAGGTCTCTACTGGATCAGTGATGGCAACAACACACAGCAAGAACACTGTCACTTCCGAGTTGCAAGTACAAATTCAAGTTGATCATTGATATCATTGTAATTTGTTATTTTTATTTGCAAACATAGGGTTATAAGAAGCTAAGCTATTTAGACAAACTATGCATATTACTCTCACTGTAACATTGTCCACTCCATATTATTAGATTTAATTTTTGTATCATATTGTATACAAGTATCCTTTATCGACAAAAGATAGACCAGGCCTTACTCTTTGCCACCATGAACTACACATAAATATGTTTAGTATTGCTACATAATATATGATAATATTTTACATAGCTATACAATTGAGTTGAGCACCATCGTATCTATAAATATAGTGTACAAAACAAAGTCCCAGGATATATATAGCTACCTGGGAAGCTTGCTATAGGTATACCCATGTTTTACAGTGGAAAATAGCTACTGCCTTTGGATAACAACCAGGCTAATACAAAAGCTAGATACCATTTACAAACCTGAGAAGTTTAACCTGAGAAGTTTTCTTATTCATGCCTTCCTTGTTAGAAACCAAGCCATCACTCTGTGCTGTCTCAGCCTAGAATAAACAAATAATTTATTGGAGTGTTTTAGATATCCCCTTGCCATTTCTACAGGAAATCTACCTAGTATTGAAGGCCGGAATTGAGATGCTTAACAAGTTAGATTTCCTCAAAAGAGGTATTTTTCACATATTTTCTGTTGAAGATATAATAATTATTTGTATTCCATCTGTTAAATGTAACAAGGGGAGGATAGTTGCCAGGCATTTGTTTCGACCAATCATGAACAAAATTAGTTTTGCAACTATTTAAAGACATTATATATAAATTATTTATACTTGTTGTACAGTTATGCTTGCTGTAGACTGCATCACTGTACTTAACTTATGCTTTATTCAACATCGTTGGAGCATTTGATCCAGTCTACTTCTTCTATAGAGATCTTGTTCAGAGCGGGTCAAAAACACAACCCAGTGTTATCATGCTGGACCAAAATACCAGGTATTGGTTAACAGAATAACAAATTTTTGTGGTTATATTTCTTAACATTATTGCTCAAATAATAGTATTATGTTTTTGTACAATATTTAGGATGATATATTGGACTGATTATGCATGGATGAAAGAAATTCTATGGATGGCAGCAACAGACAAGATATTCATAACACAAACTACCAGTCACAAACTTTGTATTGAGCAGATGATCTGAACAAAAATAATAGTGAGCTCAGGAGTGGATAACAAATAGAATCTTGTTGACCAGCACTAGTATCACTCACATCCATATGGTATTATATTCCAGTTGTTTTGGCCAACTCATTAGAGAGGACTATTCATACTTAGTTCCACTGGAGAAGACAAAATTTTGACAAAGATCGTTTTAATGTATATGCTTCCCCTATCCCACCACACCCTTGAACAGTTATTTAGTGTTAGAGAGTAGATGGCTTAAAATTGTAATGTGAATCTGGTGGCCTTGACATGCTCAACTAAACCTTAGTTTCAGGGAAAAGATGCAGGAGTTTCACAGGTACTCATTCGTCAACATGAAGTGGATTTATCATGTGGGTCATAGAAACTAGCATCAAGCTTGATAAGACAAAAAAACATCGCTGGTATGTATTGCCACTTGTTGTTACTCCCTCAAACTATGAGTGCAAGAGTGAACGGGCTATATATTTGGTACATTCAGGAAAGATAACTCACTGCATCTAACTAGATAGAGGAGAGATATACTAATAATGGAGAACATAACTTTCCATGTAAAAGAATCAAATCTAGAACAAGATGTCCGGTGGTATTATTGGTATTGCACGGACTTTCTTTCAGTATTCTGTGGTAATTCTGTTGAACAAGAAGTATACTGCCTCGTGACCTAAAGTGTCTGAAGTTCATGTCAGCTACTGCACAGTTTTTCTTTCAATATGATAATTCTGACAATCAGCATGCAACAACTGATGACCTCACTCTTAGTGTGATTCACATTCTCAGGGAAGGCTGCTTCCTAGTACAGAATTTGACATAACTTTCTTTTCTCATCCATAATTCACACATGAATTTCTGTTTCTCAACCAGCCAGCCCATTGTATTTGTAAGGCATTTTAATTTTTTTGTTAAGTTCGAATTACGCCCAGGTCTGTGTACTGAAATAGCAATACTTAACGTAACTCAATCTTGGTTTATTTCCCTGGATGCCAACAAGCAGTCTTTCTAGACGTCAAGAAAGCTTTTGACTCTGTGCCTCATAGACCACTTTTAAACACTCTGTCCTAACTTAACATCCTTCTCACCTCCCTAGACTCACTTCCTATCTTATGGCCCATGTCATGCATTCTCTGAAGTACCTTAATGATCTATTCTTGATCCTCTTCTCTTTGTTCTTTACATTAACGACATTGCAAAGCTCCCACACACTCGACATCTTCTCAATAGCACTCCCCTTGATCTCATCACTTCATTTACATACTTAGGAGTTACTCTCACCTCCAACCTCTCCTGGAACCTGCACATTAGCAAAATACACACTAGATCAAGGACAACAATAGGTCATTACCGCCAATTGTCCTCTCGTATATATGTTAATTATATTCACACTAAATTAGTTCTCCCTCATCTAAGTTGCTGTTCCTCAGTGTGGTCACCTCCTCCCTCTTCTGCATTCAGCACTTTGCACTCAGACTCTGTACTCTCCAAATGGACTTCTGACTATGCATCCCTCCATTCCACCCTTAAACTTCCTATAGACATGCTCAGGCCAAGCTCCTTAAAATATTGAATATAATTAAAAAATTACATACACTTTCCTCCAGGCTCAATCCAATTATCTCCTACTCCACTTATGTCTTTTCACCAATACCACCCATCGAACATCATAATCCCATTCTCCTGCACTGCGCCCATGCAGTCTTCCTTTGTTCCCTCTGCTACAGCTTTCTGGAACTCACTCCCAACTCCCATTAGATCCTCTTTCTCATCTCTTCCTTCAAACGATTTATCAAACAATTCATCGCCTAACTTAAACCTTATTTCAAGCTTTTGCTACTAAACTTATTTTTCAACACGTTTACAAAACATCTTGATTACTGATAAGTTCATAAATATGTGGCATTGTAATACCTTGCTTATTAGGGATAATATGGAGATGGAATGATAGTCCTTGGGGAAAGATGAGGGTGGAGATGTTTTGGGGATAGTTAATGCTTCCAGTCAGTGGGTAATGCGAGGAGGAATTAAATATAAGAGAAAGAGGAATTGATATGGAGCTAACTGTTAATCTAAGCATTATGGCAGAGATAGTATCAGAGCCAGTTGATTTCTCAGAGGGAATGCCTGTTAGAGGACTTGCAATCTCGTCTGGTGAGCAGAGGAGCTCAGGAGACCAAGGGAAGGGTGGAGAAGATGGTGTGTAATTACAGAGGGGGGAGAAGACTTATTAAAACAGCTAGAGAAGAAATGATTTAGAACCTCAGCTTTGGACTGCGGAGAAGCGCTAGTTTGATCTTGTTAAGTAAGAGATGGAATAAAAATGATTTTTCCTAATTTCTTTATGGCTCTCCAAAAAGAACTAGAGTTGGGAAAAGGTGATAGTCCTTGGGAGAAGAAGTGCTTTGCTGAGCGTAGGAGTGAAAGAGTGTGGTTACGGCAACGGCAATAGGCTGCCGAGGCATCAGATCTGAGTGACCTGGCAGGAGTATAATCTATTTCTAATTTTTATTTGGTTGAGAATGGAGTAGGAGATCTATGCTAGGGCCAGGATTGGTTTCCACGTCACCCGAGAGGGCCAGTAGTAGGCAACCAATATTATCCATGCTGTGGAAGAACAGATAGAACTGCCAATATGACGGCATCTATGTATATGGATACTTAGAAGACCATTAAATTTTGTAGAAGAAATGAGAAAAGTGGGATGGTTGCAAGGAGCGATATTGCACAGGCAAAAACTATATAGCTGTGTTGGAGGACGTGAGGTAGATGTTTGGCTCTGAAAAGAGCCAGTAGGATAGTCTTAATTTTAACAGGTGAGTAGGAAGAGTGTCTGATAAGATCGTTGCCTTCTTCTGGTTGTCGCCATTTTTTTAATTTATTTTTATTTTTTGGCATCTGTAAACAACTACATTTTATCACATTCAAATAAAAATAAAGGCTTAGGAAGGTACTTCAGCTCAGCTTGCCATGTCTTGCAATAGTCATTTGACCCTTCAATGTCCAGGGGTTTAGAATCGCACTCATGCTGAGGGCGCAGGTCATTTTTTCCCGCTCCGTGAAAAAAATGTATTACGTAGCTATCGCAAATAGATTGACAGTGGTATTAAAACAGCTATAGTTGATAGGCTGTACAAACTAGCTGTTGTATGCATAATGAGGTTTATCAGTGTGTTCCTTGTCGTCTTAACACTGCAACGGGTGAGCAACAGTGCTGATTCCTGTCATTCGTCCTTACAAGATTGTGGGAGAGAGAAAAGTGTCTCTGTTGCAGATTTCCAAAAATTATTTGTCAAGTATAAACAAGAGTGTGAAGAAAAAGAGGATTTCCAGATACAATTTGTGGAAAAAGCGAGCAGGATATATCAGCGTAGGTCTAATATCAAAGCATGATTATATTGGGTGTCTTCCATTTCTAATTGTGAATTGTTGGAATTTCAGTTGTTCTTTTCTCACCATTACCTCACCTAACTAAGTTACCTACTTGCCCCATTTCATCATGATATGCATTGTTATATGGTACACCATATTTTGCACATTAATGGATGTGGATGGGTGCGCTAGTGTCCATATTCCAGCATCACTTGGCCAACCCATAAAGAGGTTGTTATATAGACAATGTCTATTGTAGCAAACATTACAACTTCTCCCTTGATTCAACCTCTACTGTCGTTAGGAGAACTAAAGAAAAGACCTGCTACATTCCAATCGCCTTTATCACCACATAGTAGCAATTTCTTTTCCCATCCAAATATGTACAGGATATTGTACGACTAAATGTTGGCCTTCAAACAACACAAAATAGATTTATGTGTGAATCAATGCAACCTGTTTTGAAATACTCATGTGTAAATCATAAAATATTTTTTCTATAAATCTACAAGTTTATGTTTCTTTTGTGTGTATGCATGTGTGTGTGTGTTAATAAATTCATTGAAGCAGTGGAAATTGGTGTTAATGCAAGCTTTGAAGGCCTACTCTTACTGATGTGTGGTACTGATGAAGCCTACTTCCGATCTTCCAGCGACGTGCATGCTGTATCCACCTGCAGCTACAAGAATGTAAGTATAGTGAGTAAGGCTCTGTGTGCTAGCTGAAGCACTGGAGTCACACAAACCTAACTTCTAAACACTCCACAGCTACAGTGTACACTAAACCTTCCAATCTTAGCCCTAAACACATACTCCCTGAGTAGACATAATTCTAGTCCTAGCCCCAGTTGAAGTAACCCTTGAATTGTCCTACACCTTCTGTTAACATGGTGGCCCGCAGTTGAACTAGCCTGCGTGTGGTGTGTAGACGCTTCATTCACCAACAAGATAAAGATGTATGCCACATGTAATGTATAGGATTAGAACGATTATCATAATTAACACACTTACACTTGACATTCTCAATAACTCCCTGTCTTCGAATAGGACAGGAGCTTGTCAACTCATTAAAATGGAATGTACATGTGCTCTCTGCTTGATGGTGTGCAGTATATAAACACTCCTCAAAGAATACATATGACCTTCTCAATAATCAACATGAAATTTACTGTCTCTTGATGTTTCTACTAGATGCTGAAGCCTTCTCACCAGGAATAATTACTTAACCAATAAAGATGCAAGGTGTTATGAAGGTTAAAGTGCAAGCATTATTAGAGATTATTATCGCCCAATTAAATTCAATAATGAGTAGTAGTTGTAATCAACTTACCTGCATATGAAACCTGTCATTTTGCTGTGGCATTATACATAACTTTAATCATTGTTTGTGATGAAATTAGCATAGCAATCAATATATAGGTTGCTATGGTTATAGCACTTCTAAGCTTACCCCTTGAGAGAAACCAAATAGCCATAAAACAAAAACCACCTTGCTAATTAAGCCTGATGACCACACTGCATCAACCTGCTGCTATTTTAAATTTCTTGAATTGCTTGAAGCCTGATTTTGGATTGCCAGTAGCAGGAAGTAAATGGAATGTCCATAAGTGGTTGAGACAGCCAGGATATAACCCCAACACTCCCATACAGCCCTCTAAATGTTAGCTACAAACTGTATTTCAACCATGTGTATCCTGAACATCAATGTCTCTTTTATACTGTATTATGAGTTTATAGTTGACCTCTTCTATTTTCAGCTACCCCCAGATGGTAGAAGTCCTTCTGTTGCTTAGAAACCCTAAAAACCCAATGTTCCATTCAGGAAAAGGTCGTTTCTCTGATCTTGCTGGAGGTTGTGAAATTATTTATTAGCCATGTCCACTGGTTATAAATGTAACTGAAACTCTGGTGGAGTGCCCCTTCCTCAGTAGCAACAGCTCTGATAACAAATCAAGTCATTACTAACTTCCATTCTTTTTTTCTTTCTTTGAAGGACATAAGCGATGTATAATGGAAAAGTATATATATTCGATTAGAATGGACCCTCATTTAAACTGTATCTTGAATTAAATAGTTTGCCCCCCTCGATTAAACCATGTATTCCCACCTATAATTGTATTGCTATGCACAGCTCATAAATGATCATGATTACAGTATTATGAAGATGGGCATGAATGTACAGTGTAATTTTGCAAGTTAAATGACTCAGAAGATGGCATGCACTGCAAGTCTAAACTGTTAGCAGCCAGTGCAGCACCTACTATTACCACTAGTAGCAAGCAGCACTGGAAGCACCAAATTTTAACACACAATGCCATCACAATTAGTAGTAACTTGCAGTATGTGTTATCACCAGTTGTAGCAGCCAGTGCAGCATCTGCTATTACCAGTACCAATCAGCACAAGACCTGCTATCACTGGTGAACTGGCATATTTTGTAATGAAGATTCATAGACTATTTTCAATAACTTTCTCATAATCAACTTGAAATTTACTCTTTTGAAGTTTGGGCTAGATGCTGCTCTAGCCTTCGTCAGGAATAATGAGATCCTAGGAGACTCATGTGAGCATGTTATATACTGGTAGCTAGCTATCCTCCATATGATTTGAAACAAACCCTGGCACACACATCCTTCACATGAACAGGCTGTGTTAAAAACAACAATAATAATAAAATATGAATAATAAGAATCAATGAATGGATGATGATAAATAACAAATAAAATAAAATATTTAAAAAACAAGCAAACAAAAATAAACAACCAACCAAACAAACATATATATAATATGCATAAATAAATGTGTTAGGGAATTAGAGGAGGCCACGGAATGGATAGACAATGATGGATAAGAAGATTATTGAAGGTTCACTCAAGATACAACTTAGCTGGTCCTGTCTAGGCCTCAGGCAGGTGCCCTGAAATAGACTACCAACCAGAGACCCAGCTGGGACCTTATTTGCATACTTAAACAGTTGTGTAGGTATATGTAAGAGTGCATTCTAATCATCATGCTATAGCATTACGCCATAAAAAGGAAATTGTATCAGTTCGATGTTCGGTGGAAAAACTTCATGGTTTGGGTATCCCCAAGAAAATGAGTATTTAAATAATAAAAGAAATAAAAACATCACTGGGATCTGCAGGTACTTCAACATCAGAGTTGGTTTCAGATAAGGAAGAACTCCCTGAGTAGAGTGAAGGATAAACTACCAACTAGTATGCACTCATGCATTACATCCCTTGCAGTTGTGGGAAGTACAGGGGAGACCAACAAAAGACTGAAGACCATAATGATCAGACACCAAGAGGCCTGTAAAAAGTGTGCTAAAGAGAAATCTGCAATTGCTGAACATGCATGGGACAATGGACATCCTATTCTGTGAGATTAAGCCACCATCTTAGATCAGGCCAGAAGACAGATGGACCTACTAGAGAAAGAGGTATCACACATCAAGCTAGCACAAGAGATTGAGTGCTTGAATCAAGATTGTGATGTGAATTTATCTGGCGGCTGGGTGGCCATTCTCAAGAGCCTGAACTTGAAAACACGACCAACCTAATTTTTCTATATTCAGTTAGTTAGTTATTTATCATTTTTTGTTGTAGTAGTAGTATTGGGTTAATAATATATCATGTTTATTTAAAAAAATTTTATTAAATATTTATTTATTATTGTTTATATAATTTATATTATTATTTAAAAATATTGTGTTACTTACTTATTTATTTATTTATTTATTGTTTATATATGTATACTTATTTATGTATCTATTTAATTTTTATTTATGTATTTATTTTTTATTTATATTATTATTGTGCTTTTTGCCACACCTGGTTTATGTGGATGCATAATTATGCCAAGGTGTGGTTTGCATTATGTGGTGATAGCTATATAGCTACCAGTGTATAATGAGCACACATGAGTCTTAGCATCTCATTATTCCTGATGTGATGTTCGAGTTTTAAACATTGCTAGAAGCCACCATCCCCAGAAATACCTCATCAGTTCACATTATTGGCTGCACATGCATCTTCTGCATTGGCAAAAATAGCTCATTAATTATATGCAACATGGCGATATTATCAATGAACTACAGTACAGAAGCTTCTAGATCACATAATACACCAGCAGTTTGTTGGCAAGACAGACCTTCCCCCCCCCCCCCACCAACCCCCTCACCAACAACCACCACCACTGAAGACACTTTCTTTGTTGAGAAGTCAGTTTTGTTAGAATAGAAAAATTATTGTGAGTGGCAGAGGTTTGCCATTGCAGATTACTGTTGTTACTATTGCATTTTTCACACTTTCTATTGTTATAATAAAAGAGATTTTCTACAGCCAGGTAATAGCACTAAAGCCTAACATAGTACAGGGTGCCAGACATGCATGACGAAGTGTAAGTTACATATCCAGATAGAATATATATGATTGGTGAGGTATGTGGCCAGGTTTTATTTAAGGAGCCAGGTGTTGCAATTGGAAAACATAGAAGAGGGTTTCTAAGGTGGGAGAGATTGGAAAGTTATCTGACACAAACACACACTTATAAATACACACACAGAGATACTCATTCACACAAATGTATACATAATTTACATACCAATTGACAGTGTATTTCCAACACATCAACATTTTCATGCAACTGTAGTGCAAGGTAGCTACATGCTTGATACAATACGGAGTGAATGAGTATCTCTGTGTGTGTATTTATATGTGTGTGTGTCTGTGTAAGTTTCTTTTGTAAGTATATTGTGAGCTTGTGTGAGTGCATATGTGTGTCTCTATGAGTATGTATATGTGTGGATGTGTTGATGAGTGTGGTATGTGTGTGTCTGTATGAGTGTGTATGTTCGTGGATGTGTTTCTGAGTATGGTATGCGTGTGACTGTATGTCTGTATGTGCATTGGTGTCTGTGGTGTGTGTTGTGTGTATGTATGAGTGTATGTGCATGGATGTGATTGTGAGTGTATCTATGTATGAGAGTGTATGTGCATGGATGTGATTGTGAGTGTATCTATGTATGAGAGTGTATGTGCATGGATGTGATTGTGAGTGTATCTATGTATGAGAGTGTATGTGCATGGATGTGATTGTGAGTGTATCTATGTATGAGAGTGTATGTGCATGGATGTGATTGTGAGTGTATCTATGTATGAGAGTGTATGTGCATGGATGTGATTGTGAGTGTATCTATGTGTGAGAGTGTATGTGCATGGATGTGATTGTGAGTGTATCTATGTATGAGAGTGTATGTGCATGGATGTGATTGTGAGTGTATCTATGTGTGAGAGTGTATGTGCATGGATGTGATTGTGAGTGTATCTATGTGTGAGAGTGTATGTGCATGGATGTGATTGTGAGTGTATCTATGTGTGAGAGTGTATGTGCATGGATGTGATTGTGAGTGGCTCTATGTATTAGAGTGTATGGGCAAGGATGTGATTGTGAGTGCGATATGTCAGAGGCAGATCCAGGGGAGGGGGGAACTTTGAGGGCTGAACCTCCCCCCCCCCCCCCCCCCCCCCCCCACACACACACAAAATACAACAGGCATTAGAACATGTAATCAACACCTGATCAACACTTAGCACAAAATGAGAAAATGAGTAGTACAGTGTACATGTTAGGTAATAATAGGCCAGACCTTCTGCTTCTAACCTTCAAACTACTATGTCAGCTGCAACAGCAAGCATACAGTGTGGCTTTCTATCTGAGCAGGGTCAGTGAGTCTTGCACCAGTTGAGATCATGTCTAAAAGGGCCTCTATCTCAAGAGAACCTTCTGTAAGGCGAATGGCCAAGATCGCGAATATTTTTCTAGCAAGAATAAGGTATAGCTAAGTTTATTACCTATAAGACAGAGTGATGTAACATGCCAAGATTTATTTATTGTTTACTTTAGTTCTGGAACCTCAGTACTACCTGGTGGCAGTTCCAGCATAGCCTCTCTGCTTCATACATACCATTCAGTCTGGAGTGGTGCTGATTCTTAATCAGAAGATGACCAGTCTAACTCTATCATAGCTTTTGCTAAAAGCAGTGCAGTTGTGTTTGTGAGGAGCTGCAAGGAAATGATGGCACATGTAACAATTCTATTGTTGATGTGGAAGAGAGTGGTAGGAGGAAGCAGTGGTGTTTTGCTTCCATTGTTGATGTTAAACAGAGTGGTATAGGAAGAAGCAGTGGTGTTTTCCTTACATTGTTGATGTTAAAGAGAGTGGTATAGGAAGAAGCAGTGGTGTCTTTCTTCCGTTATTGATGTTAAAGAGAGTGGCATAGGAGGAAGCAGTGGTGTTTTGGTTTCAGTTTCAAGTGAAATTCATCCTGATGTACATTCGGGAGACTTAAGGCCAGGTAGTACAACTAAAATCCTTGAGAACCCTCAGCAAAAAATGAGTTCTTCTCAAAAACCATTTTATTCCAACCAAAGGATTTCAATTCCCTACATGTACCTTCAAAGCTCAGAAATGGCAGTTTCAAAAGAGTTGCCTAACATATTCTCGGTCACAAGATGGTGGATTTTGCTTGTTTTGTTTACTATTTGGGCAATGTGAAGCATCTGTAAAAGTCTGGTCAATAGGCCTCTGACAAATTTTAAAATGCGATGGAGAAGTTAAATGATCATTTTCTTTCCAACGGTAGGAAGTCCCATCAGCTAGCTATGGAGAAAGCAATGGCATTTACTGCTGTGAAGGAGAACAGAGTGGCTTCCACTGATCAACAAATTAGTTCAAGCTGAGCTGAAATTATTGCTGGAAATTACTTAAAGCTCCACTCCATTGCTTCAACTATCATGTTGTGTGGGAGATAAGCATTTGCTTTTAGAGAACATCATGAAGATGGGTTTCAAAGTATCTGAAAGTTCAGTGAGATGAGACAACTTCCTAGTCTAGAGGACAGTTCAGCAACCGAGTAGAATCGAGATTCCCGATCTGATGCTCCATCACTCCAACTGGCTCTGTCTTTTATTTTGGCTTTGGAAGTGACACATAGCATTTTAGCTTATACTCGAGAGCTTAGTGTGAAGCTTCATGGGCCTTATGTGGATGCAGATATGCCTATCAATGGAAAGGGTGTTCTTCGTGGGTCAAGTTCAAATGTGAATTCATATCATAGTCGAGTCTACACAAGAGCTCTTAAAATGGCTGGAAGTGTTGGTGTGGGGGAGTCCTGACCACGACTAGCAAAGCAACATCATCCAAATATCCAGATACAGAACTGCAGTTATTATTTCTGTCTAAATCTCACAATTCCCTTGGTGGACAACCTGATCACTGAACTTGATACCAGGTTTGATGAAGCTTCATCTGGTATTGCTGAGTTCACGCTATTACTTCCTTCACAAACACTAGTGGAGAATCCACAGTGACACACACATTTGATTATCTTTTGGGGCTCTACGAAGATGATTTACCACTTCCATTAGCTTTTGATTTTGAGTTTGAAATAAAATTAGGGAAGTTAGACTCAGCTAGCCTCTGAGCTAGCTACCCACCCAAAAAGTCCTACAACATACAGACAAGGATTTTTTCCCTAACATTTACATACTTCTGCACATCATGGCCTTACTTCCTGTTACCAGCTGCGAATGTTAACAATCTATATATTAGCATGCTAAGATTGATTTAAAAAAACACTCGGTAGCACCATGGGGGCAAGAAAGACTGAATCGGTTAGCAACGCTCTACCATCATCAGGATATAGACTTTACTCCTGAAGAAGTTATCGAGGAATTTGCTCGATGTCATCCCCGATGCATGTTGCTGTAAGTCAATAATTTTTGTACTTTACCTTCATAATATTTTGAGTCTAAATATAATACTTCTACTAAATCCTGTCAAGCGTTGGCATGTCTTATTTAGCAACCATTATGTGGTACATGTGGCGACTTTCCGGACAATGTGTTGCATATTAGCCCCACCGCTTTTTAAATACTGGATCTGCCCCTGTATGTGTATGTCTGTATGAGTGTGTATGTGCATGGATGAGTGTGTGAGTGTGGTATCTGTATGTATGAGTGTCTACGTTGCATAGATGTTTTTGTGAGTGTGATATGGGTGTATATATATGAGTATGTATTTGCATGGATATGTTTGTGAGTGTGATATGTGTTTATGTATGAGTGTATATGTCCATGGATGTGTTTGTGAGTGTAATATGTATATGTATGAGTGTGTATATGCATAGATGTGATTGTGAGTATGGTATGTGTTTGTCTGTAATAGTGTGTATGTGCATGGATGTGTGTGTGTCAGTGTGGTATGTGTTTGTCTGTATGAGTGTGTATGTGCACACTTAATAACTGCAGTCAATGTCATGGGGTGGGGGCAGGAGTGCTAAACCTTTATCTAGAAAAACTTGTGTTTTCTACTTTGAAGCTCATTGGTAATGTACACTCTACTATATAAACTTGAAATATAACTCACAAGATAGATCTCTCTGTGTGCTCTCTAATAATGTTAAACGGCTTAACTGGAGGTCTCAAAACCTGAGTGTCTGAACTTATTGTGTGGCTCCCAGCTGGGATGAGAAGCAATCTATACAAGGAGTGTCTGATTTGTGCTGTGTGAGTAGTACATAGCCTGTAGTGGCCTTGTGAAAAGCAAATTCCTCAGCTGCAACCCATTGACATTTGCAGTGGTCATGCTTGACCACCTTCTCGCTTTTTAGTGCCTAATGAAAACACACCCAGTATAAAGTAGGCTTCCTCTTGCCACTGGTATTAATTTCGGCTGGCTGGCACTTTCCAATCAAGAGCACAACTGCAGCAAGTTGAGGCACTCAGATTTTGAGGTAGCTGCAGGTAACTTTGGCATGGTTATACCTATCAATGAGCTATATTTGAAGTTCACACAGAGAAGTGCATAGAATTTATGGAGTTCCAAACTTGGAAGCACATGTTCTTAGTTTTTCAATTCTGTGGTTTGGTCTCCCCTCAAGTACATCGAGCTTTTACCTGTGAGCCACCTCTACTTAGGTCTTGCCCCAAAAAACAGAGGGTTGGGTGGTTAGGTAGGTTTATTTAGGGAGGGGGGGTGGAGGAGGGGCTGAGATGTTCCATCAACTGCTTTAAGTGATTCTCACATATGTAACTAGCTATGTAGTGACTTCCCAGTGATCCTAGCTAATTGCTGATATATATTATGTGACCCACTTTGCGAACACCGGACAAAACAAATGCAGTGGTGTATAAACAGTGATTTATTTATTTATTGGTGGTAGAAATTATTATGCCTGTAGTTTATGTCCTGAAAGTTTGAATGTGTGGCACACAAGCTATGGCATGAAACAGTTCCACTCTGACAAGCCCCAATTTTTTTAATTTTTCCCGAAATAGCGCATTGTTATGGCATGGTCGAGATGAAACCATATATGTACTACTAATTTTACAATAACCTTCTTGAAATTGTATTCTCTCGATGTTTCTACTAGATGGAATGGAATAATGAGACACTAAAACCCATGTGGAGCCTGCTATGTACTGGTAGCTAGCTATCCACCATGTGCTATATACTGACAAATGCATCCAGCACGTGAACCGGCACACGTGTCCGTGAACCGGATGTAAAATATATACTAAATATAGATAGATAAATAAAACAAACAAACAAACAAATAAATAATAATATGATAATAATAATAATAAATAAAATAATAATTTAAAAAATCTATAACCAATAATAAATGTATATATAAATAATCAACAAATAAATAAATAGATTGATATATTAATACATAAATCGACACAAAAAATTAATTAAAATAATAATAATACATCTAAATAACAATAAAATAAAATTAAATAATAAATAAATTAATTAATTAAAAATTAAATGGAGTAAAGAAGCTTAGCCGTGTCAGTTAGCGAGTCGGGTCCTTAGTAGATACCTACCAATGACTTGACAGCAACGATTCTGATTTGGGCAGTCGATCCTCTTCTATCATGAGGAAAGCCTTGGGCTCTGTTTTTTGTAGCCTCTGACCAAAGCTGGAGTTTTGCGTGTCCATGGTCCAGTTGATGATCGCTGCCGTGGCTCCCACTCCACACCTTCACTTCCCTCTACACCTTCAACAACAACACATCAAAGCAGCGAGTCCCTTAATAGTGAGCAAGTACCGTTTAAGGCTAAGCCACTGTGGATAAAGATTATAAAGAGGATACCACGTGCATCTCGCCCCCAAGCAGCTGAACTGCCATCATTCATGATATTGCGTTGGATATGGATAATCTTCATAAATGGGGTAGGTTATTTAAATTTGCTCCTTGTTGTTTAAGAGTTCCTAGCAGGGGTGGGCCCAAAAGAAGCCTTGCCTCACATATAAACTCCTTCATTCGGGATGAAACATACCCAACTCAGACCCATGTCCCAGTGAATAAGAAAGCCCATTTTAATAAAGATCCCTTGGATTTGCTTTGCAAGACTGTTTCATCCAAATTGGAGGAGGGTGATTTCAAGGGAGCGATCCGTCTTGCAAGCTCTGAGGATTCTCTAGCAAGTTTTGATGAGAACACACTCAACAGGCTCAAAGACAAGCATCCCTCACATGACCAGAATACATCTCAGCCCCCTCCTCCAGTCTTTGATGAAAGTGTCTGTTTTCAAGTTTCTGAGAAGTTGATCGTAAAGGCTAATCGATCATTTCCTTGTGGGTACGCTGGGGGTCCTGATGGCCTACGTCCACAGTATCTGAAAGACTTAATCGTAGATGCATCTCAAAGTAATAGCATGAACCTTTAAAGCCTTGACATCATTTGCAAATCAGGTTCTTGCAGGTAGAACTCCCTTTCCTGTGCGACAGTTTTTTTTTGGTGTCTCCTTAGTTGCCCTCAATAAGAAGGATGGGGGGTGTGAGACCCATAGCGGTTGGTTGCACGCTGAGACGCTTAATTGCCAAGGTTTCTAGCATAATGTTGAAAGAGGCTATGAGTGGACTTCTTGCACCTTCTCAGCTTGGTTATGGTACTAAGCTCGGTGCAGAAGCTATGGTCCATGCAGCCAGAATTTATCTCCAGTCCCTTTAACCGGGTAATGTCCTGCTTACTTGACTTTCATAATACATTCAACTCAATCCATCGGGATAAAATGCTGGCAGCTACTGAGGAACTTGCACCTGAAATTTACACCTATGTGCACTCTGTTTACAGCTCACTCTCCTCTCTTTTCTTTGGAAGTGACATTATTGATTCTGCAGTAGGAAGTTCAACAGAGAGATCCATTGGGCCCACTTCTTTTCTGTCTAACTGTTCACAGTTTCTTGAGGCATTTAAAGTCAGAGTTCAATGTGTTTTACCTGGATGACGGAACTCTGGGTGGTTTGGTGTCAGATGTCGTTAATGATTTTCGTAGCATAGAACATGAGGCTGGGAGAGTGGGTTTACAGTTGAACCGAATCAAGTGTGAGATCATCAGTCACGACCCGGTTGCTATAGGAGAATTCTTATGTGCTGTCCCAGGTATTCGAGTGGTAAAACC
>JAQNBH010000013.1:16505801-16573301 GCA_028752905.1 Cladorhizidae sp. MBARI D1340-BT2
GAACTTAAAGACACACCAGGTATGAGGAAATTAGGGGGAATTGTCCTCTTTTTTCCCCTCAGGAGCCAGTACATACATGTTTTTGCAGGATCTGATGTGAGATGCACCAACCCATATTTGTTGCATGGCAAGGTAAGGTTATATCAGGCAGACATGCAGCTAATCTTATTTCTTGCATGCTCCTGTCTGGCAAGCCAGAAAATTTTTACTTATTTGCTATATCACAAACTAGTAAAGTTTCTGCTCATGAGGCTTATATTCATTGACAGTGAAGTATATAGAAGTTGACAGGAAATTGTGGCTGCTTGAACTTCAAGCGACAGTTGCTAGGCAACAGTGGAATCCTCAGAAAGAAGATATGTTATTCCATTACCAGTCCTGACAGGATGGTGAGACACAAACAGATAATGGTGTAGCGAAGAGGCAAAGTAAAAATAACTAGAGCAACAACATTAAAAATAAAACTCTGGGAAATTCCAGATTAAACAACTGCCTCTGCTGCCTTAAACTGGCTACAGGCCTAATATAGAACTGATTCAGGTTCTATAATCTTTGGCCTCATTATTCTGTACAATTTATCCATTATGTCAATACCTCTATATAAGACAAAATGTTTTCTTTTAAAAACAATGGTTGAAAAAGAAACGAAACATGAATTTGCCAATGTAGATTTACAGGACCCTTTACCAATTAACTCCAGATTTAAAAAAGCGGTATTATAGTATTGGCCTTCAAAGATAATGCACCACATTATCATTACCTAAGTTATCCCTCTCCACAACATTTACTTTGAGAAAGAAAGGCTAAAAGTTTCTAGAAGTATCACGAGGCCAAGAGCTTCGACTTGCACGGTAAATGTTTATAACTTCACAAACTTTGTTCATTGTTTGGCCTTTGGAAATCTCCTATATACATATCTAATAAACTATTCAGCTTTGTGTAGAAGACTTCATCCTTAATTTTGAAGCACTGTGCATGTTATTACTAACCAGTTAGTCTGCAACCCGAAGCATAGGCACCTTCTTTTGGTTGAATACCTATACTGCTTAACTCAACGAGTCTTGAGTCTCCATGCACCATTGCTAGATCATTTTTACATGGAGTTTTGAGATTAACAAACTGCAGCTGGCCCACCTCAGCTACAAAAAATGCCATGGGAGCATTTACTCGACCCCCCCCCCCCCTCCCTCCCCTCCCAAAAAATACAACAACAACAATAACAACAATACAGTTATAGCCATTTCTACACACAAGAGTAATGCCTTCAAGAAGCCTATCTATTATATTTTACTAGGCAAATAATGTTACACGGGCTTATTTAGGCACATGGCTTGAAAATTTTATATATTGGATTGACTAAAACCTATAGCCACCCATTTATACCACAACTAGTTAGATAACTCGAATCAACCATGACTTGTTGTTGTATAGAATCACTTCTGTACTGTGCTTTTCTATATCATTTCCTTTCTGTTTTAACAGGTCAGTCCAATACATAACTTGCCTCTGTTTGTGTTTGCATGTATATGTGTGTGCACTATGTATGTGTGTTTGTGTGTGTGTGTTTGTGTGTGTGTTTGCATGTGTGTGTATGTGTGTGTGTATGTGTGTGTATTATCTTTTTAGATGACTAGATATACTGAGTATGGTTCTATTTAATTTCCCATAATCATCTTTAAGCCTTTTCTACATTCTGCAAAACTGGCCGTAATAATAAAGCGCCGTGACTTGTCCAAGAAAGGAGCTCATAAATTCTCATGAGAGAAAAGTGATAAGGATAACGAGAAGGTAACCTTGTCCAGTGTAAGCAAAGTATGTGAAAGACAACAGCACAACCTTTTTTTGGTTGTTACTCTTTTACTTCTGATATCAAATTTTTCTAGCAGCCTCTTAGAGAGGACTTCACACTCTTAACAATAATGCTTTCACCTTGAGGGCAGTTAGCTAGAAAATAGAGTAAACATATTAGCATGTATACTGGGATATAAGCTGCACTTAGCAGTAAATCCCAGCCCAATTTTAGGGAGCATAGCAGTGTAGTATATTGTTGGTGTTCCTGTGAGATATTTATTTTGTTACATAATTTAATGGCTAAGTAAAGCTTTACAAAAACTTGTTTTAAATGTGGTTATACACAGGCCAAGTACAGCTTTGGTTCATGATGTTCGTATTATAAGTGTGGCTATGCACAGGTTCATCAGTATGCAGAGAGTGATGAACTTCAGAAGACAATGAGGTATAGACGACAAGGTAAGATATGTTGTATATATGTGAAGTGTTTGAATCTAAATTGATTTGATATACTCTCAATGAACTCTCAGTTGACATAATAGCATTGCAATAACCTTCTCAATAATAAACTTGAAATTGTATTCTCTTGCTAGACTTTATCCTCATGAAGGCTAGAGCATCTACCCAAAATGTCGAGAGAATACAATTTTATTGTAATGATTTCATATAGTCTGTCTTCTTGAACACTGTTTAGAAAAATTCATTATATATAACTCAGTAATATCATAATTTTGTAATTCTTTTGTTGATGTTGATGCCTATTCCAGTTGCATATTTAATTTAGTGCATTTTTTAAAATCTGTTGTTACAATTACACTTACACTTCTCCAGTTTCAACAGGATCACCATATTTGTTAGTAACCAATTACTACAACATATATCAAGTCAGTTTGGATGGGACACGCAGTCATGCTGTGATATCTGATCTGAAAGGAATTGTAGCAGTGGACTATGACTATAGGTATAACTCTTAACAAAAGATATAGTGCTACCTCAATTTCCATGCATGACTTAATTGCTGACATTTATTCAGTTTATCATCCAACACTCAAAGTAGAAGAAAATACAATAGTTAAACATTCATTGCATTTTTTTTTTATACAGGAGAAAAAAGGTGTATTGGACAGATGTACAAAATGATGCTATAGTGCAATCAAATCTTGATGGGTCTGGGGAAAAAATAACATTGTTGAGCCAAGGCTTGGCTTATCCAGGTATGTATTATATTTTTATAGAATGTAAGAGGAATGCTCCATGGTTTCAGGTATACTACAGGTAACAACTAGTACTCTACAGGAAATGCTGTAAGAATCCCACCAACTCTAGATGTAATTAGTTTACGTTCCAAGTCATTGTTGGCCTTTTGCTTTTGAGATGGACCACCAATCCATGGTTGATGCTTCTGAGGATGGAGTGCAGCTTGCGACTGTTGCCGAGATGGAAAGTTGTTGATCAAGTCGATGCTGCAAGTTACCAATTTTGCTGTCAATCAGTTAAGAAAAAAAATTACATCAATTCACCACAAATGGTTTGTATTAAGATTGCGCTATTCAATAATAATAGGTGCCATCCTAACAACTTAACACATACACCTTTAACTAATGACATCTAGTTGGAAGATTCTCAATGGACTCTTAGGTGACATAATAACATTACAAAAACATTCTCAAAACATTCTAACTTGAAATTGTATTCTCTCCCACATTTCGACTAGCTTTCATCTGAAATAATGAGACACTAAGGCTTGAATGAGCCTGCTAGATATATACCGATAGCTAGCTATCCACTATATACTACCAGCACACACATCCAGCACATGAACTGAGAAATATGTCCACCATGTACACAAGCACACACATCCAGCACATGAACTGAGAAATATGTCCTCCATGTGAACCAGCACACAGATCTAGATAGGAACCGGAGATAAAAATAAGCATAATAAATAATAATAATGATAGGGACAATAATAATAATAACAATAATATAATAACAATAATAATAACAACAATAATAATAACAATAATAACAACAACAATACTAACAACAGTAATAACAACAATAATAACACCAATAATAACAAAAATAGTAATAACAACAATAATAACAACAATAATAACGACAATAATAACAACAATAATAATACCAATAATAAAAATAATAAAAATAATAATAACAACAACAACAACAATAATAATAACAACAATGACAACAACAATAATAAAAAAATAAAAAAATATTAAAATAATAATAATAATAATAATAATAATAATAATAATAATAATAATAATAATAATAATAATAATAATAATAATAATAATAATAATAATAATAATAATAATAATAATCATAATAGTAGTAGTAGTAATAATAATAAAATAATAATAATAATAATAATAATAACAATAATAAAATAATAATAATAATAATAATAATACATGTAGTAATAATACTAATAATAGTAATACATGTAATAGTAATAATGTAATAATAGTAATAATAGTAATAATAGTAATAATAGTAATAATAGTAATAATAGTAATAGTAATAGCAGCAGTAGTAGTAATAGTAGTAGTAGTAGTAGTAATAATAGTAATAGTAATAATAATAGTAAAAATAATTACAATAATATAATAATGATGATGATGATGATGATGATGATGATGATGATGATGATGATGATGATGATGATGATGATGATGACGATGATGATGATGATGATGATGATGATGGTGATGGTGGTAGTGGTGGTGGTGGTGGTGATGATGATGATGTGATAATAATAATAATAATAATAACAACAACAACAACAACAAAAACAAAAACCAGTTGTTGTTGTAGCTAGTGTAATGGATAGTGTATGTGGGAAACATAGAGCATCATCATCCTTCAATAATATTGCCTTCCCATTAGCTCTATCCACTTTTTGTTCTATAGCAACAGGTCTCCTTTGATTCTTTAGTAATCAATTCACAAGTGAAAATGTAATAACTAATCATTAGTAAATTTATTTTTCTCTTTTGGCTGCACGTTCTAAATGTTAGTGTGGATGACCAACACACATTGATTCAAATTCAGCTTGTTCAGGACTAGATCTGCTTCCATCATTAAATACCACTTCATCATTAAATTTTATGTACATTAAATCAGAATGCCATGACAACATAAGTTGGACTTTGCATTTTGATATATCTTTTCAACTCCAGAGAGAACAAGCCATATATATAAATAAGACAGTCATTATTAAAACCGTCAAGGGCCAGACAGTTATGATCTACATCGGTCTTGCTTTTTTTAACGTAAGTCAATCCAATATTTTTAAATAATATAATTATAAGACCAAGAACTGAAAAAGCAACAACAACAATAACAACAACAATAATAAATTTGTGATTAATTGACCATGGTGCTATATGACCATGAGTGTATATGTCAATCCATTGCACAATAGGTGCCAAGGTACATTATACTTCTCCAGATTTTTAAGCTCCCATATAAAAAATTGTGCAACCCAATGATATGAGTTTATCATTAGGACATCGATCACTTATCAGCATTCTCTATAGTATGATAGCACTCTTCTCTTCAAACTTAACTCTTTCATAGGCTGTAACTCATTCATTAATACATCTCACTTTTGGCAGCAATGCATTCATCCATTTTTTTCTTTTCAAGATCTAGTTAGCTTACACTGCCCACAGCTGTGTTTGTAAAAACTGCTGACAGCTGCTTTGGCAGATAGGCATGTACTATAGGTGCTGTTTGACCTGGAAGTTATGCTAATTACTTAATGGTCGACAAGTGAGGACTCCAAACTTGATGGCTGTTGGTTGAGGACATTGGCCAAACTAGGACTCTTTAGGAATGTTTCACTCTAGCTTTGACTATTAGCATCTCCGCATGGCAGAGCTGCAAGCTTCTATGGCCTCAATACCAAATAGCTCTGCTACTTTATTTGGACATTCCTCCCACTCCTTCCTCCTCACAGATCATTTATGGAATCCTCTACCCTTAATTTCCATCCTAAAATTGTTCTGCCATAGGTTTCTTAATTTTCTCAGGATTTCACAGCTTATTTAAAAAAAAAATGATAATAGATATCATAACAACAATACTTTGAGCTCTTTTCCAGATTTTCAATCTTTCTGTTGATGACATAATAATTATACGCATTCCATCTGTAAAAGAGCTAAATGTAGCAAAGGAAAGAAGAGTTGTTTAGTTGCCAGGCATTTGTTTCCACCAATCTCGCAACAAATTTAATATTTTTGCAACTATTTAAAGACACTATTTATATATACTTGCTATACAGTTGGACTTGCTGTGGACTGGATCACTAATAAATTGTACTTCACTGATAGTTCACTGGATGTTGTTGGAGTATTTGATCCAGTCCAGTTCTTCTATAGAGTGCTGTTTCAGACAGGGTCAAATACGCAACCATGGGATATTGTGCTTGACCCCAACACCAGGTATGGTTAACACTAGTTAACAGCATGTAAGAAGCATTTTTACACAAATAAATGTATTAAGTTGTTGTATAATAATTATCTTATTTAGGATGATGTATTGGACTGATTTGGGGGTGGCACGCATTGAAAGAGCTTCTATGGATGGCAGCAACAGACAAGTTCTTCACAACACAAGCCTAACCTGGCCTAGTGCATTGACAATAGACTACCAGTCACAAACTTTATATTGGGCAGATGCTTACCTGAACAAAATAGAGAGCTCAGGAGTGGATGGAACAAATAGAACCTTGTTAACCAGCACTGGTTTCATTAATCCAATTAGTTTGGCATTCTATCAGAATGTGTTGTTCGTGAATGACGCAATACACAGGATTGTTCGTACCATCAATTCCACAGGAGGAGAAGTCAACACATTGACAAACTTTAAATCTTGTTATTTGATAGATCGAATCAAAGTTATAGATATTGACAATCAAGCAATGGGTAAGTGTGTATATATATGAATACCATAAAATGGACGGCCTTTGGCCTTAAAATGAAGCTAGATAATATTCTAATGCTATTCCTTTTATTATTACCTGATACTTGCACAACCCTCAAGAAATGACTTTTGATGCTTTTTGTTACTATTATTATTACCTCATACATGCACAACCAACACTCAAGAAATGAAGAAGGCACCTTTGATTCTTATTGTAATTAACTGATACTTGCACAACCCTCAAGAAATGAAGAATATTGTTACTTTGTCACATGAACAAAATAATTCAAGTGGAAGTGTGTATTATAATTTTTGGCCTTAAATAGTCATTCTAGCATTTAGCTAGCTGGTGTATACCTCAATATTCTCAGCTTCAATATGGCAAATAATGAATCTCTCTTGAATCCTTCAATTTTATATTGTAAACCATTTAGCTGAGCTAAGTATTTGTCTACACACCTTTATGCACTTTGTGTTGTGAGGTTCCTAAACTTATGATGGTGACACTAACTTTATTAATCTCACCTTTCCAGCATCTATGGCATTCTTAGTAGTCTGCAGCTGTACTAGTAGGCAGCTTGACTTAGACTTCACTATGTAAATTCTAGTATATATTTTCGCTTTTATCTTATGTTTTTTTGTCAAAGCTGGCGATGAACTTACTACTTTAGCATCGTGGTATATTTCTAGCAGAGTATGGTTTTTTAGCAAACAGCTTTAGATGGATTTCATTGTGTTCCTCTAGCATACTTCTAGGTAAAATCTTATATGAACTACCATCTGAACTATGATTATCACTGTATGCATGTGCTATAATCCCTAAAAAGATAATAGGTTTTAACTGGACTTCATTTGTGGTTAGGTATTGCATTTTTACCAATGACAAATAGTATTTTAAAGCTGTTCATATCATTTAAATAACAATAGACTGCAGTTTCTATAAGAACTGGGTAAATTTCTGTTAAATCTTCAACAAAAGTCACAGCAATGAAATTCGGAAGATTACAATTAGAATAAGTACATTGGCAACCAAAAGAAGGCATCTGAACTGATTGCCCACTGACTTCATTTGGCACTTTTTTAGGCAATTAAAGTTATAGCTGTAAATTGTTTCAAGAATAAACCATCAAAACTATTTAGAATGCAAATACAATAACAATCTGCTGCAGTCAGGTATGCTATATTGCTCTCTTTCTACATAAAATTTTCATCGTAGAAATCCATCCAGGAGTGACTCCTTTCTCGGCAGAGAAGGGATTCAGATCAATTCCAGGTATGCATATGTGTCTGTGCAGCTATGCTCCAGAGAAAACCTTCCAGAAACAACAGTGTATGCCAGGAAGGGACCATTCATGATAATATTTGTGATCATCAGCCATTTAAATGTTTTATTTTGCTCCCACACCCCCTTCAAAACAGAAGAAATATAACTTTCTGTCAATACAGCAATCAAATATAATTATGATTTTAGCATGTACAGTTCATTTTACATAGACATATAAACTGTCTGTGTGAATTATGTCCAAGTTTGCAATTAAAAAACTGCATGCACCAAGAAGCTCTATCTTGGTACTGAGGTAGAAGAAATATAGTTGTAAAATAGAGTTCATAACTCCTACAAACTTTTCTTTTTTTAATGGACTTATATGTAGTCTTTATACTATTGGGACAATAGAATAGTAACTTTGATACCATAACAGAATATGCTTGTAATGCACAACTAGAATCATAAGTGATAAACATTACTTGTAACTTGGTAAATTTTACTCTTGTCCCCTCAATCATGCAGCTGTGAACCCATGTGAAACTGAAAATGGAGGATGCAGTCACTTGTGTCTGCTTAGTACTAGCAGTGCAGGCTATTCATGTGCCTGTCCTGATGGCATTACCATGCAAGGGAATTACAGCTGCATAGGTACATAACAGAAGATGTCTTCATTTGGTTGTATGAACCTGATCAATGCTATTAATAATTTGATACCTAACACATCAACTGTTATATTATCTTTGTCATCTATGAAAAATTATTTTGTTTCTTCTTGCCTTTTCTCTGCTTATGTAGGTGTACAGAATGCTAGTGTTGCGATAGTTCCTGAAGTTGTATTACCAGGTAGGTATATATATATACATTATATTTACACCAGACACTTTAAAGGGAAAAAATGTAGAAAAATATTAAAAGAACAAACCCAACTGACTGCACCTATTACTAATGTGTAAACAATGCATTTATTATTACAGCAGTTACAATAGAGTAATATAATTTAAACATATTTATAAACAAAAGAAAGTATGTCTGTTTGTCTGTATGTATGTCCTTTGCAAGGACACAGTTTTGAAAACAAACTTAGCAGAAGGAGTAATTTTTCACTGGGATGGACATGGGAAATGTTTGTTATGTAATGTTGAAAACCAGTCGAACTGAAAGCCTTTGTGTGCCAAAATGGTTGCAAACATCTGGCATTTAGGAATATAATTCTGCATGTGTTTTTCATGCTAACAAAACTAAGCAAGCTACACTTCATACCCCACCTAATGCAGACAGTTAGCTGGTGAGGCTGCTTCTAGCCCTCTGCCTATTAGAAATATACCGCAGTCGCTGAAATGGTGATATTTACACAGTGAAGTTTTGTCTTAGACTTTTTTTAAAAGTAGATAGGTACTCTCTTTGTCTGCCCACCTGTTCTTTGACTGTGTAATTTATTTTTGTCATGATATTTATTGAAAGTATAATTAATTTATCCTCTTTTCTCAGCAGCTATCGACAATTATTTATTTATTTGTTTGTTTTTAGACCTATCTCGAGGCCTAAAAGTTATTAGTAGAAGCTAGCTATAAAAGAGGTTGGCAGAGTAATGTTGGGGGACAATATTTGGGGAGAGGTGGGGATCTCATTTCTCATTCTCATTTGGTGCTCCTCTTCTGGATACTTTACGTATCCTTTCCTGGACTCCTCTACTAGCATATAGCTAGATATCTTGCTAAAAGTCTAGAGTCTAAATATATTTTTTATGTCTAAAAAGGAGATATCATTATGAACAAGCCAATTTATCATATCCTGCATTTAATATTTATCAAGCATAACATGTTCACGAACTTTATCTTTTCAATCTTAATCCATGACCATATTCCCATACATGCTGACAATAATTATAGATAAGTGAATAATGGACAACTTGAAAAGTTTCTCTTGAAAACCCTTGCTATCACAGAATGTTTAGCATTGCGAGATATGCTTGACCACATGCGAATGGAGTAGAACAAAACAAAATCAATATACTCCTACTTTTCATTTGCATATTTTATGTAAATTCAGAATTTTAGAAGAGTGTTCTATTATTAGACAAATTATATGCTGCATTATAGAATAGGGATGTGGCTGGCTATAATTATACATATCTACAGAAATACATTTACTCAAGGCACAGCAGATAGCTATATATAAGTAATTCTTCCATTGCATTCCCCTTCAATGTCTTGCAACTTCATCAAGTACCATCGAACAACTGAATATTGAATGATTCATTACTCAGTGGACCTCTTCATTGCAGTTGCATCACTTTTGCTCAAAAAAAACTGTATTGGATTCTCGACAAACTCTCAGTCGACAATGATATCGACAATTAACTTAAATTTACTAACTCGACATTTCTGTAGATGCTCTATATTGGATTGACTATTAAAGAGAAAGGAAAGAGAATACTGCACACATGTGGTGCATAATAAGCTAACGACCCTTTACCATCTAAATCCATCAGTACAATTTGGTGTACACGATTTTTAGTGGTAAAGGATCATCTTATTGATTGTGGTTGCCATGTGTGGGTGGAGTTATGTTTCCTTCTATTTAACATATCAACCAATATTATTGTTGCTTTTAAGTGAAACATTTTTACGCTTGTTTCAAGTTGTTGTTAGTATATATGCTCATTCTTTTCTTCAGTTATTGTAATTGAGTGGTTCCATTCCAAATCTGAGCTTCAGGGTATCCAGGACTTTTAAACACTTCTTTTTCTATCATGTATAAAAAATTTCCCACAAGATATTATATATAATATATTAAAGTAAAGAAGGAACATGGTGATTTCATTATTATATTATACATGTGAACTACTTCTTGTCTACCCAATAAGTTCATAGTTTAACCTTCTTCTGGTCAAAATTTAAATTTTACTATATAGTTATCCTGAATTCTCACTTTGCAATTTTGCAGTTACATTTTATTAATTTTGACCAAGTTTCTGTGGAGCTGAGAATCCTCATGATAAGCACACCATCAGAACTCAAACTAGAGCATATTTCATTGGCAAACTGCAACGTTTGGTGCTTTCAAAGTACATGTGTCCCCCCTCCCCAATAATTTTTATATCTCAAACACTATATAGCTATATATAATTATTATACTCAAGCAAAGAGTATTGACACTGTAGAAAAGGTAGATATATATGACTATTCACTGTTTTATTAGGATCCTGTGTATCTGCTGGCTATAGCACCTGTTGCAGTGACAATTCCTGTCTGGGATCTCCTCCTAGTTGCTACTGTGATGCAAACTGCCATCTTTATGGTGACTGTTGCTCTGATATCCATCTTGACTGCATTACACAAGGTTACACCATAACCTAAGATTTAAGTATTTTCAAATACTTAAAATATTAATAATCGTTGTCTAGGTTATAATCCCTACATGGTTGTCTCGGAGATAATATACATGCGTCACTTTGATTTCAAGACTCCAACAAGATCCAGAATATTTTTATCCAACTTGAATAAAAGTACTTCTATTGACTTCCACTACAGGTATATAGGATTGATTTGTCTTCGTAATAATAATTGTACAGCTTAGATCTGGAAATGTTGACAGAATTGAATTTAAAACACAGGTGGTTAGAGCCCATAACTGCAACTGCCAATTTAAAACAGGCCGACACTCCATATGTATGCTGATCAACTCAGACAAGTTTTAACACGACAAATGTCAAATATCTGCACAACTAGCTGTAATTATACACGAGAAATGAACATGTTTTTATTAATTGATGTGTCTTGAAGAACTATTTCAATTGGATATCGCAATTAGAATCTACCAAGCCACAATGTTTGTGGTTCCCAGTAAATGTTATTTGATAGTATATGCCAAACACTTACAGTTCACTTGGTCTTCTTCTGAAGATTATTTTGTTTGTCAAACATGTAGGATGAATGCAATCTTCTGGTCGGATGATATTTATCCTGGTGTTCAGAGATCAAGCTTAAATGGCTCTGGAATTTTACCTGTTTTTCTGGACAATTCTGGAATAGGTAAATATATTAAATTACTGCTACTGTGCTTTATTATTGATGAACATGCAGGTAGAATTGCCATAGACTGGATATCAGACAAACTGTATTGGTCTGCCAATTCTGGGAACACTATTAGTGTTATTGATCTGCATACTGGACATCGAAGGACTCTTTTCACTCTTTCTGCTTATAGAGTAAATGATATAGTGGTGGATCCAAATTCAAGGTGTGCTATATGTACCAAATAGGTTCCTATTCATGTATATGCGCGATTCAGCAATGAGCTGAGTGATAACATATATTTACCTACCATTTTTTATGGTTGTGACAGTAGACCCTGTCTCAGTCAGAAGTCATGTTTCCAACTATCAGCCTTTTCATGCATGACTAATGACAGCTCCTGTATCTTACAACAGCTATCTCTCCTTCTTGGCTTTATAGTTCCAATGCACATTACCCAGCTAAATATTCTTTGCAGGATTTATCCGACTGATGTGCCATTTTTCTATTCTCTCTTATACTTGGTATTCTGATTGTGGAGCTCACTGATACCCAAGAGATTCCAAAACTGAAACAGGGAATCAAAAAGCTTAACTGTGAATCACTACTACATACTGTTACACAGAATTTCCTAAGCACGTCTAAGCATTGCACAGAGCAGGGTTCACCTCAAACACATCACAATAACAGCATCAGCAACTAACTGAAATTTTTTCTTGGTGATGAGTTAGCTAAAAATTATACTGTGTGATTACACACAAATCCAATGTTCAGTCTCTCATAGCACCAAGTCAATATTCACATCTAAGAGATGTGATAGTAACTCTCCTCTCTTTTGTACCTGCAGATATTTATATTGGGGTGAAACTGACAGTTCATACACATCAGGAAGAGTTGTTCGAGCTTCAATGGATGGTTCAAATGGATTTACTATACTTGTGAACACTTCAGGCATAACAGTCATCACCATAGACTACTCTGAGAAGACTCTGTACTGGTACAGTGGAAATCAACTGGGCTCCATTAAGACTGATGGGTCAAACCCTCAGATTATCAATGCAGCAATGCCAGAGAACTCTAATAATTCTTTCTTTCTTTCATACTTGGAAAATGGCGTCTTGCATTTTACTGTTTATGGAAGGTACAATATGTACTTAGTATATATGAATGGAACCGTTGGTCAGATGCCGCAGTCATTGATTGGCTGCATTGGATTTGCTGGGTCCAAAGTGATCAGCCAAGACAGGCAACCTATACAAGGTAGAATGACCATATTTTTACTCAAGGAGACAGTAATAAGACATTATTTTGGACTGGGATTAGTGTGTATGTATTTGAACAAAAAAGTATGAAATTAGAATGAGAATGGAATCTCTTCAATATTTAACCCTTTCACCGTCGACTTCATTTTGAGATTTTGACCTATTTTTACTTTAATTTTTATATCTGATCATTGGTTCAGAAAAGTACCCGGCAACCGCATATCACACGATTGACAAAGAGTTACTGATCAACTTGGTGATAAATATGTTGCCTAGCAACCAAACCACAAACCATTTTTTGATTAGAATACCTTTTATCACTGCGTTTATCGACTATTACAAGTATATTTTATGGTTTTTCAGATCAAATACTAAAATATGGTCGCTTATCGAACTGCAAACAGCATATAATCTGCATTTTTTGGCATAATTTATGAATATTTAATGCCCTAATTTTTCTATTTTGCAGGATATAGCCATGTTTGTCAGTCTATAAGAGTATTGACTGTTGTCAAGCACCATGAGGAAGGTCTGGCTGTATTGAAAGTTGAAAATTTCAAGATGTTGCAGAAAGGCACAATAAAGCAAAGACGCACCAAGAAAACATACGTGTACTACACATGTCTGCATGCATAAATGATAAAGAAAAGAAGTATACATGTACATGCCTAACACATGTACATACTACAAAAGCAATACAAAGAAAATCTCGAAGAGAAAAGGAAGCTAGTGCGAGTAGTCAGAGAGTGTGTGGAATTCCCTGAAGCATGTCCTTCCACGCACACAGCACAAAGGCTAACACCACAAAGAGAGCAGTGACAAAAGGTCTCGTGCCTCTTACCTCTGGCCTCGACTTCTTCCTTGGCCTTTTCCTCTTCCCCTTGGCTTTTTCCTCTTCCTTGGCCTTTTCCTCTTCCTTGGCCTTTTCCTCTTCCTTGGCCTTTTCCTCTTCCTTGGCTTTTTCCTCTTCCTTGGCCTTTTCCTCGGATCCAACACGCCCCCTGTCTCAGCGATCAGAAGGTAACAGTGATACTTCTGAGTCAGAAGATGGAACTACATCAAATGAAGGAGAAGATAGTAGGAGAGATTGTACGATCACTTGGGGGCGAGTTTGCAGGACCACTCGGAGGAGAGTTTGCAGGATCACTCAGAGGTTCAGCAGATTCAAAATCAGTGGCTAAACCTATATACAATATTATTATTATGAACTTTATAACCTAGTGAACTTTATAACCTAGTGAACTTTATAACTAGGAACTTTATAACCTAGCAATATATATTTCTGGCTTATTATGTCTCACTGTTTGATAGCTCAAATATTATAATCCATTCTATAGATATCTACTCATACTTACCAAGCAACTCATACTCTTCATCAGGAGTCATAAAAGCTCCATCAGAAGCACTGGCACTTGAAGTGTTTGGTCCAACATCCTGAGGAGTTGAAGTTAAAGCTCTGGACAAAAAGCTGCCAACTCCTTATGGTCTAATACCTCATCACCAAGGAAGGAAGACACTTGACCTTGATCATCTTCATCTCTATCATAGTCAGAGAGGTCGAAACCGCCACCAAACAAGAGCTCTAACACGCGAGCACGATCAAATCTTTCAGCCATTATTTTGCACTGTAGGAGGTGATGTTAGACTCACTAGATAGATACACTGTAGGAGGTGATGTTAGACTCACTAGATAGATACACTGTAGGAGGTGATGTTAGACTCACTAGATAGATACACTGTAGGAGGTGATGTTAGACTCACTAGATAGATACACTGCAGGAGGTGATGTTAGACTCACTAGATAGATACACTGTAGGAGGTGATGTTCTTGAATTCAAAATTGTTTGACGTCATAGTACCTAGTTCTCAAATTTTTTGGTGAAATAGAACAGTCCATCGTGCACATTTACGGTAAGTTTTGAATATGTAGAGTCAACGGTTGATTTTTAATAATTATCATTTCTTGTTGCTCTAAGTTAAATGGAAGGTAATGCTCTAACCACATTTATTTGAGGTTGTTAACATATGTCTGCTTTTACTTATATTATTATGAATATCACTTTCTTAATTATAATTGGGCACAAATAATAATGGGTTCGTTATATCTGAGCTGTTTATTGAATGGAGAATTCTTTTCTTGTCTTCAATTTTAAGGCCACCCCTCACATCCTCACAAAATCCCTAACATAACCACTGCAAGCTCTATTTTAGTCCTATTCATCACCCACTTGCTGTATTCTATATGATCTAGCTGAATAGTTATAGCTACACTAATCTAAAAGTATATCTATATAACACATATATATTTTTAATTTCCCATGTTGTGTTATTACAGGGGGTAACCCGTGCGCTACTAATAATGGAGGATGCAGTGACCTATGTCTGCTAAGTGCCTTCAATCCCAATGGATATTCTTGTGCCTGTCACAATGACACTTCGCTCTCAGTTGATGAGAGATCTTGCCCAGGTAATAAATAGCGGCAAAATGTACTGTAATATGTAGCCAACAGATCACTTTTTGACTAGTGTATTAGTTATAACAGTAACATTTTATTTATTCTTGAACACAAAATTATATTATTAACCATCTCACCGTAAACTGCACCATGTGACCACAGAGTTTATCAACAATAATGTTATTCCACAATAAGGGATTTTAGTGAATTTCTGACTTGGTAGCTATAGTTGAACCGAAGCTGGTTGAATTTTTTTTAACTCTCCCAGGAATCCGATGGTGAGAGGGTTAAATTAAAAGTGATCTATAGTTTATGCAAGTCACAGATTATCTTAAAAGTAAACTTTTCTTATTATAAAGACTGGGAATGCACAACCTCTTCCACGACAAGGTCAGTGCACTAGATTGTTCTCCTAGTCAATTATGTATGCATAAACTTCATGATTAGGCTCTTGTCGAGCAGCAGGTAATACTGGCTGCTGTACAAGTGGTGATTGCAGAGGGTCTCCTCCAACCTGTGGCTGTGATGTCTCCTGTGTGGCATTCAGTGATTGCTGCTCAGATTTCATATCTCTCTGCCCCATCTTCAGCACAACAGGTTATTTCTCATTTTATTCTCAGATACTTTGTCTGCAATTGTACTGATCTCTTCTGTAACATGATTAGATTAAATATCAGAGCTGGGAGAATCCATCAATGCCAAGGCACTGGTTGAATATACAAGCATCAGACATCACATACATCTTTACTGAGGCACATTGTTCTCTGACATTCATTTTTAAATTGTAGCCTTCTTTTCCATGAGTCTGTTTCCTTACAACATTCCAAGCTGTGAAACTGTAGGCTTTAGATAGAGACTCAAATAAAATTAGCTAAGTATATACAACCACATCAGAGCATGTCTGTGCAGTGTGAGATTGTTCCTGGCATGAAGTTGCCACGAGTCATAAACTCGCTTATACAGATTGGTATGCCATATGGTAATAATGTGTAGTCTCTCACCTCCTCCAACTGTCTCCTTGTCCATCCCAATCTTAACCCTCTCACTGGCATAAGCGACTTAAGTCGCGAAAACTGATTAACCGCGACGAAAAAATTCGTAAAAAATTAGGTATAAACTTTAAAAATTGTACAAGCATGCCTAAAGCATGCCTCTAATCTGCCCCTGAATATCTGGAAAATACGGCATTAGGAAAGGGAAGTAAACGTGGCAGCAAACATTACTTCCGATTCATTCCCGGTCTCGAAGAAGAAATGGTGACCTGCTTTAGTAGAGACGAAGGTTTGGACTTCCTATTTGAGGATGATTTCGGCCTGTCCGAGATTGACGTTATTGAAGAAGAGGAAGACGGTGCCTGTGCTTACCTGGGAAGTGGCGTAGTTGACGGTGATGCTACAGCTATAACAGAAGCTGTTGGCACCGACCACGAAGCAAGTTTTGAAAGTATACTATAGGTCGCCCTACTCTGCCAAGCGAAGCTTCAGAAGGTAGCGATGATCATGAAGACTCACCTAAGGTAAGAATAGATAAGAGTTGTAAAGTCTAGTAACTAGCATAATAATAAGAACTATTTTTCCTGAGAAGGTAGTTTCACTCATGGACCTGGAGGAGGATGAGGAGGAAGCAGCAGAGGAGAAGACAGGGTTGGAGGAGAGGTCATTATTTATTATGTAGCACTGTCTTTGTCTGAGTTATGCTGAACATGCAGACCTTCACAGTGCCAAGCATTGCCCTTTTATTTTTTATCTATATTTATTTATAATTTAGCATTGTGAAGGTATGTTATGCACACTTTGCACTTTATTTTTCAGTACTATGGACCCAGATAGTACCCTAGCCCTTACTTCCTCTTTGTTATGATGATATTCACATCTTTTTGTTATAATTGACCAAAAATTGTTGTTGACAAATAGTTGTTGTCGACCAAAAGTTGACTAGCTATATAACATTGCTGATTTCATGTGTATGAAACCGAGCTGAAATAGCCTTTTAATGATATTCACACCTTTGTGGTTTGTTATAATCAACCAAAAAAATTGTTGTTGACAAAACAGTTGATGTTGACCAAAAGTTGACCAGCTAACATTGCTGGTTTCATGTGTAATATGAAATTGAGATGATATAAACCCAATATAACCCTTTTATTTTACTTCCTGTCTCCCTGTCTCTTATAACAATATTCACATTTCTGTGGTTTGTTGCTAAGCAACTAAAATTTACCATAACATCCCTTCATGCATAAGCTATCACCTGATATATAGTTGTTGGGTACTTGTCTTCTGTGATCCTCTATAAAAAAAATTATGTGAAATTTTGTAAAAACTCCTCCGTAAATCTGCCAGTGAAAGGATAAAGCTTTCTACAACCACTGCGTCAAAAGTATCTTGCTACACTGAACACAGAATTCCACTCTGTGATAACTATGAATCCACTCTCACATATGTCTATTTTTTTGACTCCTTACTCCTTAATTCTGTTTTTAATAATATGCATGAATACCTACTAATAAATAAATGGTGAATATCTTATAGGTGTGAGCATAATATGTTTGTAAATGTGTTGTTCAAATTTGTCTTTAGTACCAAAAAGTCTGGTTGTGTGAGAGTTTAAACACAAAGTTAATTAGGTGTAATGAAATGCTAGCATATTAGGTGATGGGAGTGCACAACATCATTGTTTCATACGATAATGTAACTACACAATCTTTGAGGATAACTTTCATCAAACTGATATATTGCTGGACACAACCTACATACAGCATCTGCTTATATTAACAGATCAAACTGCCCTGTTTATTATAACTACCTCAGTTATTATTGTTACTTATCTTCACACTATATTGGAATATTATAACTTATGGTAAGTTAAATTGAATATTTTCCCACATGTATTTTCACCCCTACTGCCAGTGGCTTCCACGTTTTGTTATTCAAGTGCTGGACACTACACATTAATATATGTAGTATAATTATGAGCAATGCGACATATCTAATTCATGAGATGGGAGAGATTGTCAGCCTCTCCGTCCAAATATTCCTACTCTATGTCACTGATTAAATATTGGTTAGTAGTGTGCTAGCGAGCAGTCACTTTACTACACTCACTCAGTTCATCTCGTGCCAGTTCAAAGATGGTTCTGGCTAAAAGCAGAATTAGAGTTTTAAGTTGCTAACTATGGCATAGGTGAACATTTCCATCACTTACTCTATTATACTGGCCTTGGTTGGATTTGCTGGCACAAGATCTGCAGTTGCAATTCTCACATGTAATTATAAAAACAGCATCAGCACATGAACTATTGATACAGTATAAAGTGACTGGGCCTTTAGCATACTATTTTATACTTTTTTTAAAAAACTTTTTATTACTTTATTTATTTTTGAAATTAATACATGGGGGGAGGGGGCGGAATGAAACAAGGGGGACCAAAAATATTGAAATAAGGTAGAAATAGTCATTAGCATATCAATTACACGCTACATGAAATAGCTAGTCTGTGTATGAACTTAATTAGCTCTTGTCCTTCATGCTTATATATATTATGTATGTGCATGTATGTGTGTTCAGATCAAGGTATAAAGAGAGGTGCCAATCCACCAAGACTCTATACTAATGGCTGCCCAATTGAGCGATACAACGAAGACATCTTGGAGGATGTGCTGCAGTTGCTATTGTCTGAATTCGGAGTGGTTCCCTTGGGTCGGGCCAAGTCTTATGCTGCCAGGTCTTGCCAGGAAGTGGCTGCTGCAAGTGCACGGAATAAGGCAGGTCTCTACTGGATCACTGATGGCACCAACACACAGCAAGAATACTGCAACTTCTGAGTTGCATTGTTGAACTCATCATAATTAACTCTAATGAGGACTACACAATGGAACAGTTGTTATAGTATAGTCAACATACAAGCCATAGTTAGTTATGTCATGTCATGTGTTTCCATATTTAGATATTCTATAGTGCATTCTATGTGAATAAAATTAACTGATCGTGAGATTACAGGGATTATTGTTGCATACATAAAACCGATCACCGATCACACACACACACAATAAATCATTGGAGTGTTTTGGTGCAAAGTATTACATTATTAACAGCGAGTTGACGATGGAGAGAAGGAAGGGGCTGCATAATTCAAAGTTCTACAGACTATATATGTTCCATCCAATCTATGAATGCCAATTTATTGCCTGCCAGTCAATATACTTCAAAACATGGTAGCATAATTATTAACACCCTTTGCAACAGAGAAACAGAGATTGCAACTGAGAGTGTAATGATGTAGAAAAAAGTGATACTGAGAAAAAGTTCCACATGGACTTGGCAGATAAAGAACTAAGTTACATGGCAAGTGTAGCTAGAGCAAAAAAAGATATTTGAAGAATATTGCTCTGTCAAAAAAATTATAATGCACAGTTTGTAATACCCACGAACACTCGCACAACTGCTATAGCTCCAAATGTAGAGAAACTTGCCTCACAAACAGCTCTTCTCCCTTCTTCTCTTTGTGTGGGAGTAGCGCAGGCTTTTAACTTCCAGTCGACTATCCCATTATTGTGTGGGTGGGTTTGGATATTTGTTATAGGATCTGAGAAAAGGGGTCTTATGTACAAAATTAAAAAAACTGAGTTATTGATAACAAGTGAAAGAACAAAGCAATGAACTCAAATCATCACTTATTTCCATTCAGAAGAAAAGTTATGAAAGCCTGAATGCTAGAGGCTTGAAGCTGATAGGACAACGTGCTATTCTTGGATGAAGCTTGTGCAACAGAAAAGGTAACTTTTAGACGTTTAAATCAAGTAAGGATAAAAGTGAGAGAAACAGATTAGAGTTAGCTCTCTAATGATAACTATAACGTCAGAATATCCATAAAGGTCTCTAGTGTAGATGTCTGCTATAATAACAAAGTGATATTTCTTTGATAGGGCAGGATCTGCTGTTGTGTTCGGTTTTCTTGCAGGTTCGACACACCCTAGCACGCTTTGCTGGAGGGCTGTTACTGGCTGTGATGGCATTTCCAGGATCAGGGGTTGCTTGCCTTCTGACTGGTTTGGGAACTGTTGATTTTCAAATTCCTCTTTTAGATGAACTGGATGGCAGAAGCTTGATGTCGCTACGACTATAGCCAGGAACTCTGCCAGGAAGGAGAAGCCCATGTTGCTCGACATAACTGAGGAGGAACCTGACATCACTCTCTATGTCGTCCATGGATAGTGAATGCTTTGGACGTTTGTGTACATTGCCATGTATCCTTGGAACTAATCCATTTTCCTGGAAGTGCGTCATCAAATTTCTCATCCTTTTCTTTCCTATGGCATTTACTAACAGAAAGAACTTAAAGCAGACTGGCTTGCCATGATGACCATAGTTGCAGTGCAATTTCTTCCTCTCCGTCCCAGCAGGATGTGGCCAATGATGGACCTGATCTTCACTGATGGAAAATGCCCAAGAAGGACCATATCCAGTTCATTATGGGATAGTTCCAGACAGCATCCTCGTGCTTGCAACACATGCTCATTGGTGAACTGTCTCTTTGCCATTGAACTGTGAGCAGCCAGAGCCACTAGTCATAAACTGGGTTACTTCTTGAGTGTCCACGTCTCGAACGTCAAAATCCACTGATGAAACTGCAGACAACTGCATCATTGCTTCCTGGACCTGTTCGTCATTGGTCAGCTCTCGAACGTCCTCCAGATCATCACTCTCTTCACTCCCTTCAGTTTCACTATGAGGTGGCTCAAGTATGTCAGCATCAACCACATAATTACCTACAAATAAATGTATTCTTTTGTATTGTTTAGTTGTGTATGTATTACCTGCTTGTTCGTTCTCTGAGTCACTGTCACTATCACAGAGGTAAAATAGTCATCAATGACTTCTGAGAGACTGTTGGTCTCCAGGAGAGAATTTCAGTCAGCAATTATTGGCTTTTGCAGCTTCCTGTGCACTTGCTGAAGCCATTCCTTTGTTAGTTAGTTAACTACGCGATCACTATAGCAGCTAGTAGGAAATCCCCCCAGTTTGTGGGAGTTTCCCATCTTTCCGCATACGCGGGCGGTAATTTTTTCGCATTACATTGCAACACAGTTCCGTTACACGTGTAGCAAGCTTCTTGACCACCAATCTTCTAACCCCACGTTTTCCTACAAAGAAGCAAGCTGGAGCCTTCAGACTTCACACAAAGGAAAGGAAAGGTAGTAGATACCTGTAGTACAAAAAAAGAAAAATAGTCAAACTATAACTTTGAGCTTATTTTCATTGGACATTGGTGCAACTGGGGGTAGCAACATGGCATGACTGTCTATGCTTGGTCCTGAGGTGACAGCTGTGAAACCACCCTCTGGTCAAATGAATTAAAAATGGTGGTTACTATAGAGCCCTATCAGACTGATCCGTGCCCTTATTAGAATATTAAACACTCACTTCTCTTCAATCCTGGTTCTTTAAGGAATCAGTGGAGAGGACCCACTCGGGTACGTTTATTTCTCTGTGATGACTCCAGTCTTAAAAGTCTTAGCAGGTAAAGTCTTAGCAGGTAAAGTCAGTACGCTGTTTTTTAGGCCGCATGCCCCTACAGTCTTCGCACGGTCCTATACGCGTACGGCTGAATAATAAATTATAATAGAGCCCTAAATTAATTTTGTAGCCGCATGACATAGAAACTGCAAGTATTAATTGTGCTGTCTGTTGATATGATTATGCTAGCTTGTCTAGCAACAAAAGTTTTGAATCCTTTTTTGTTACTCTGCTAGCGTTTAGGCCAATCGTCTAGGTATCGATTGCAGGGGTGGATCCAGGGGGGGGGGGGGGGGGGGGGGTTTCTGGGGTTGCAACCCCCCCATAACGTTCTAAATACTAGCTCCATCTCCAGTTTCTTTGTTAGATATAGACACTTTGTTAGATATAGACACTTTGTTAGATATAGACACTTGTTAGATATAGACACTTGTTAGATATAGACACTTGTTAGATATAGACACTTGTTAGATATAGACACTTTGTTAGATATAGACACTTTGTTAGATATAGACACTTGTTAGATATAGACACTTGTTAGATATAGACACTTTGTTAGATATAGACACTTTTTAGATATAGACACTTGTTAGATATAGACACTTGTTAGATATAGACACTTTGTTAGATACAGACACTTTGTTAGATATAGACACTTGTTAGATATAGACACTTGTTAGATATAGACACTTTGTTAGATATAGACACTTTTTAGATATAGACACTTGTTAGATATAGACACTTGTTAGATATAGACACTTGTTAGATATAGACACTTGTTAGATATAGACACTTTGTTAGATATAGACACTTTGTTAGATATAGACACTTGTTAGATATAGACACTTGTTAGATATAGACACTTTGTTAGATACAGACACTTTGTTAGATATAGACACTTGTTAGATATAGACACTTGTTAGATATAGACACTTTGTTAGATATAGACACTTTGTTAGATATAGACACTTTGTTAGATATAGACACTTGTTAGATATAGACACTTGTTAGATATAGACACTTGTTAGATATAGACACTTGTTAGATATAGACACTTTGTTAGATATAGACACTTTGGTTAAACTACAAACGGTTAAATATGAATGAAATTCTAGTAAACCCACACTCCTGCAATGTGGCTGTGCCTATATTATAGCTATAATTATAGTCATTCTGGATTCATTTTGCATCTGCCATCAATATTGCCATGTCTGGAAGTAGAAAGAGGCCAGCACCCAGGGATTGCACCCAGCTGACCACTTTTTTTAAAAGGTAAGATACAATATACAGCTAGTATATGAACAATAAGGGTTAAGAGTTGAATGCTCAATTTATAATAGCCTTCTAATTAATGTAGAATCGAGTCTGGGTCCCATATTCCTGTGTCAACGACTGCTGATGATGGCAACTCTACTGCATCAACTGATATAGATTTATTTGTTCAATCACCATCAATGACAGTCACAGTCACAACCACTACATCGAGCTCTTCCTTGTCAATGCCAACTACTGTTTCTCATATATGCTCAGCAACAATTGATACGATGACTACATCACTCAGTGTAGTTCCGTGAACTAGTGGACAGGTGGACTTAGGGACAATAGTTGAAGCCGCTCAAGGTAACTGGGATAAGCTTAGGTCATTAGCAAATAATATCCCAGATGATCATAAGAAGCAATATCTTTCTCGTCATTCCAAACCTTCTTCTTCTGATCATCTTCATTCACATCAGGTTACCACCAAACTAGGAAAAACCTGGAGTGTATCCTTCCAGCTTGGATGGTTAGTACAATTTCCTTGGCTTTCATACAGCACTGTTCTTGCAGGTAGTCTTTGCAGATATTGTATAGTTTTTCCAGAGCAGCCGGGTAGAGGCAGTGTTTCTGGGGTTGGCAATCGTTCTGGTTTGTTAGTTTTGTCCCCATACCAGAAACCTTACTCAAAAGCACTTGGAAAGGATGGTGTACTTGTATTCCATGATCAGACTCAAATGCAGCTGAGAGGGTAGACTTTTTTTGTCAGAAATTTTAACCAATCAGATGAAAGGATAGATACAATTGAAACAGAGCAACCAACAAGCTGAAGAGAACAGGCATGTTCTCCAGCAGATAGTTTTGGCTGTAGAGTTTTTGGCAAAGCAAGCACTACCATTCGCCTCTGACTACAGAGTGGATTTCTCAGATGAAGATGTCAACAGGGTCAATTTTGTAGCCACACTTCAGCTTTTGGCTAAGACAGATAAGCTCCTACACAGATACCTTCTCTCAGCTAAAAGGAACGCGAAGTATATATACCAGCAAGACCATTCAAAATGAGGTTATTCACATATATGCATCTAAAATTAGAGAGCATATAACTGAACAGCTCCGAGAAATTTTTTTGCCTTTCACCATCATTGCTGATGAAGCCACAGATCCTCATTCTAATCAAGAGATTCTTTCTGTGTGCTTCAGGTATGTTGATCTGTCCTCTCCCACTGATCCTCATATCAAGGAGTGCCTGATTAGCTTTGTCTACTTGGACCGAGCCAATGCTTCATCCATTTCAAGAAAGATTCTTGAAACAGTTTCTAGTCCTTCAGTTTCTTTAGATCCCTGTAGAATTAGAGGGCAAGCTTATGATAGAGCATCTGTGATGTCATCCGGCATTGCAGGAGTCCAATCTAAAGTCAAGGAGGTCAGCCCACTAGCTCTGTACCACACTGCTACTCACATTGCCTTAATCTTTCAATTGCCAGAGCATGTCTTGTTCAGGAAGTACGAAACTTGATTTTAGTTATAAATGAAGCACACCTCTTTTTAGCTCACAGCCCTAAGAGGCAAAACCTTTTTGAACTTACAGTCAATGAATTCTTGCCTTCTTCAAAAGCAAGAAAGCTTCCAGGAATGTGTAGGACAAGATGGGTGGAGAGACATACATGCTTTAGTGGTTTTGAAATGTATGAGCCACTTATCACTTTCTTAGATGCCATTTTGTGTCCTACTGATTGCCCAAATTTATGCTCATCAGATGGGAGCTGGAATTGGGATACTAAGATAAGAGTGAAAGCACAAGGTCTAAAAGCTGCTCTCTCTTCTTTTCAAACTATTGCTGTTTTTATAATCACCAAGAATGTTCTTGATGAAGTGAAAATACTTGCTTCAAAACTTCAAAAGCAGGATCAAGATATATATGAGGCCTATAACAATGTTACTGAAGCGATTGAATGCTTGAAAAACCCCAGAAAGACTATTGACACCATTTTTAGCTTGTGGTATTGTGAGGTACTTGAACTGGCTGAGTCAATTGGTGTGAGTGAGAGTGTTCCAAAAAAAGACAAGCATTGAACGGAATCGAAGCAACACTCCAAGTCAATCAGCAAAAGAGCATTACAAGAGAGTCATTGCTATACCAGTGCTGGATTCATTCATTAACCAGTTGGAGGAAAGATTTCAAGGTGAGGGAAAACAAAGTCATATGCTTTTGTGCCTTGTGCCTTCAGTGCTCAACCGCAATCCGAGTGTTCAACTATCACAACATATAGATGACCTTCTGTACTGGGAACAAGATCTTCCATGTTCCTTGTCTCCCAAAATCTCAAAAGTGAACTATAAGAAGATGGCAATTTGTGGGAGCATAAGCGAGACAAAGATGAGGCTACCATCCCCAACAATCTTCTCCTAGCTCTTATATAGCTCTTGTGACTCTGACTCTTTCCCAAACATTCATTGCTTACTAGTCATTGCTTGCACTCTGCCTATCACCAGTGCTGAAGCAGAACGATCATTTAGTTTGCTCATAATTATACAAGGTCGACTTTGACTGAACAACACTTTTCTGATCTTGCTGTAATAGCCATGAACTATGGAGTGAGAGTGTTAGTTGATGATATCTGCCATGCTTTTGTGCAGTGTCACCCGAGAAGGCTCTTTCAAGCTTCACTATTTATTAACAGAAAATAGTTTCCTGTTTATCTTTAGTTGCTGTTCTTTTAAGCTGATAAATATTCTTATTCATTACACAGTACAGTGTGCATGGGCTAGTTCCCCTACACCACCCCCTGTACCTTTCTAAAATTCCTCGATCCACCCCAGCATCTTCCTTAGGTTGTTAGTAGGTAGGCAGCCAGGACCATAGCCAGGAATAATTAAGGGGGGTTCCTGAGCACTTGCACTATCACTCACAATTTTTTTTAATGATCAATTTTACATTTCTTGTTATAATAATGTTGGTGTTGATATGTCTTGTTATATAATTGCCAAGAGAAATGCAGGACGGTGCTTTCTTGCAAAATGATTAATGATCTGATCATGATTCAGGAAAGAGGGGGAAGGATTTCCGGGCAGCATGGAAACACCCCTGGCTATGGCCGTGAGTAGTTCATCAACCCCCCCCCCCCCAATCTAAAATTCCTGGATCCACCCCTGGATTGGCTAAGCTCTTAGTACAGCAGACAATTTAGTTTGTCTGAGAGGATCTTCAGGGGGGGACCCCCTGAAACCCCCCCTCTGTATCCGCCCCTGATAAGAGACCCATTTTCTCAGATCCTATCACATTTGGCTTGCACACTCGCTCAGTATAACTAGTCGATAATAAGTACACCCAATGAATCTGTGCAAAGGGTGTTAATATGCTACCATGCTTTGAAGTGTATTGATTGGCAGGCAATAGATTGGGCAGATTCATAGATTGGATAGAACATATACACCCAAAATTATACTAATCTCTAGTGGTTTGGGTATTGCTAGGCAGCAGAACTGAGATCATTTAACTCAGCTGTTAGCACGGATTTAGGTGCAACATTTTATAGTGTGCATCCAGCTCCACCTATTCCCAGCCATGTATTATTAAACTTAACATCCTGAGAAAAAGCTAATTAATTTTGGCTCATAGTGATAATTAGTATAATGCACAGAACACACATGCAATTACTTAACTCTAACTTGAAATTGACACCGTCAACGTTTCCGCTAAATGTCCTATATAGCCTTCATTAGGAATTTGCAATACATCTCAATCATTGTGTCATGTATTAAAGTAGGTACTAAGTTGAGCCATAAAAATAGTTATCTAGGTACAAGCATAATAGTTAGTGGATAAATAATGATGAATAAACTATGGAGTTCAGGGTATGGGGGTGAAGAAGGGGGGGGGGGGGGATATATGTCAGGGAAATGAGCAGAAATCCATGGATATTTAGATGTGTACAGGGATCTCATCAGCCCAGTTTGGCATGTATGAGCAGCACTATGGTTAGTTTCTCATTAAGGTGACAGAGGTAATCTTCCCATGTGACACTGTAGACAATGACATCATCCATATATGCAGTAATGGAAGCAGGGAGGTCCCTGTAGATGCTGTTCGTGAGGCATTGGAATTTTGATGGGGCCCCTACCAGACTGAAAGGCATGACAGTAAATCCATACTTCCCGAATGGGGTGGTAAGTGCCGTCTTCTCTCTGGACCCATTACAACAAGTTCCTGCCAGTATCCAGAGGCCAGACACAGGGTGGATATGTGTAAAGCCCCAGCCCACGAGATCTTCCATGCGAGGCACGGGAGAGTGATCCAACCGCAGGCATTCAGCTTTCTCAGAATCTTGATGAGCCATCCTTCTTTGGAACTCGGAGATGGGAGTCGCCCACAGACTTTTGCTTGTCGTGATGATGCCCTTACGCAACATCTGGCTACCTCGTCCTTTACTGTCTGCATGTCCTCACAGCAAGCTTCTTCAGCGTCCTTTTGCAGTTGGCAAAACAGGACCAGCATCATGGCCTGATCTCCTAGAAAATGGAGAGGGATCTGTGATGGAGGCATCCTCCTCTGAGGAAACTTCTTCTTCCTGAGAACCCTTACCTTCTAGTCAATGTGTGGGTGAAAATGCTCTGTTCCCTCTTTGGCTGAAGCCAGTTTTCTGGCCCAGTTAAATAGACTCCCAGCCCCGTAACCCAGCCAGACCTTATATATAACTGCTAACCTAGACTTGTCTTGCTAAGTATTTAATTTGTAATGACACGGTTGTAAATAATGGTTCTAGGTGACATACAATTAAATTATCACATTCAGCCTATATTGTAAATGTTCCTTGATTAGAGAGATTCTGCTGGAGGATCTGTAAAAGTCATCTACTCCATCATTACCAACAGTTACTACTGCCTCTGCCATCTACTCTATCATTAACAACAGTTACTACACTCTCTGCCATCTCCTCTATAATGCAGGCACTGTTTGGATGAATTATCTCCCACACCTTGCATTCAATAATGGCTGTTCAATCAACACAGGGCCACATTGTTAACTGTAAGAGAAGGGGCTGGGATATAACCAGTCTCATAACACTAATTCTTTGAACATTTGTTGGAAAGTGCATAAGGCCAGTTGGATGAAGGTGTGTACTTGTGAGTGGTGGGCAGTGTAGCAGGAACAGAGCTGCAAGAGGTTCAAGTGATGCTTGACCTTTGAAAACAGTTGAGTGAGGCTGCCTTTAGGATTCCATGCATGTAATGTTGGTGTTGGTTTTCTTTCTTTCCAGCTTAACAACTCCCTTCTATGGATGTCAGTGATATAAAGGTACATAATACAAATTTTAAAAAAGAGTACTTTATTAATGGTCCTATATATGTTTGCTGTCTACATTGGTAAATTCTTGTTTAATTTCTGTTTTAGTACTCAGTATATTTGTGTTTTTTAAATAAAACATTTTGATCTTATTTATATTTGTGTCCTTGTAGTCAACAAGTCACCCACAAGAAGTTACTCGGTAACATCAGAATTAAATACCCATAGATGTTGTTATTTACAATGTTTATTAGTAGAGTAGACACACATTTCTCTTTATTTAAATCCATCATAAGTAAGTCATCTGGGTTTTGTTTGATTGTTGGTTTGTGCTGTCAACTATGACAACCTATTACTACATTTCACGTGTTTGGCTGAAGAGAGGAAAGGAATGGAAAACAGAAATACCCTGCAAAAAAGCAGTAAGAAGCTCGTCTGCTTACGGAGAGCTTTGCTAAGTCCCAATGCTTCTGGCTCATGTTTACTCTCATGGATGTTATCTAGAGCAGTAACCATCGCAGAATACGTTAATTTTAATGTCTTCACACACTTCTCATGTGCCAACCAGCGAGTATCAGAAGGCTTGATAATCTTAAATTCTGCATTCAAATCCACATTGGATCTCTTTAAGGGATTCAGTTCTCTTTGGAGGGCAATGAAAAAAGTCCACAGAGCCATGGGTGTTGTACAAACATGCTTTTTCCTGGACTGAAATTAGCAGCTAGAACACAAGCCAACTGTAATAAGTACCAGTGCATGAACAGGGAATACGATGTGACGGTCTTGATGTGAGACGGGACTTCAGTTTTACTGAAAACATACTTGCTCCACAAATTGCTCACTTGGTAATTTTTCTGTCTCAATTAGAGCCGAGTGTACATCAGCTTTCTGCAAGTATATGATACCGTAATAGAACACTCCATGAAGATGCTTCAGCATGGACTCTTGAATTTACATGTCTAAAACCACAAACTCACATACAGCTATATCGGATGTACATACAACATTCCTGCATTTTCCATGAAGTACTTGAGATTCATACCTCCACAAGACACTACCAGTTTTTCGAACTTGGTAATATGTGTTAGGTAGTTTTACGCAAGAAAATGTGTGCAGTGAATGAGAGAATTTATATCTACTCTATTCTTCACTTTTTCTTGCCTTTCAACTGCTTTGGCAAATGGTTGGGTAACCAACATACCTCTGGTTTGATGAAGTGACCTTGCAAAATTCACCCTCACAATCCTCATCATATTCCAGTAAAATAATTCCTTATCCTCACTTCTTAATGATTTAATGTTGCTATTGCTGAGCCTGTTAAGGCCATCACATATATAATACAGCACATTGTGAAACTATTTAGTAACTAACCTAATAACAATCTATATTTTAAAAAGAAGTCAACAGTACTTAATTAATACAATTATCCACAATATTAAGTTACGAGTGTCCCGCTGCTCAGGAAGGGGGGGACAGGAGTGGACCAAAGATCATTCCTCAGCTGACCATACAACAATTCCTTTCTCCTCTGCCACCACTTCCCTACCCAAAACATAACACACTCGCCCACCTCCTCCATCACTGCATCACTTACTCCCTCCACATCTTTCCCCAAAAGCAATGCCACCTTTCCATCCTTACTCACTCTTCTTAATTCATCCAGCCACTGTCTTGCCCCTGCAATTCTGCGTACCTCATCTATCAGAACCAGCCGATCCCTCTCAAATTCCCCGCATGTCACCAAGAAATGTTCCACATCCTCCCCTGCTCCACTATCACACATTATACACCTCTCATCCCTAACTATCCCACATCTCTTCTTATCCTCTAACAACCCATCTGATGCAGTCCTCAGTCGAAATTGCAGCCGCACACCTTCCTGACCATGCATGGCCCTCACATACCTCTCCACCCCTGCACTTCTTTGCCAATTTATAATAATTCAGCGTACTTTTCCCGTCTACTTCCTCCTCCCAGTCCTTCTCATTTCTCACCTTCACTTTCCCCTTCCACTTGCGCACTGACCCAGCCTCGTTGTTTATCTTGTACTTTCTCCTCAAGATATCATATTCTTCCCACCATCCAATTCCTCCATCCTCTCGTAGTTTATTTACAACAACTTTAACCAATCTGCTCTGTTCCAACACCTCTAATCTCTTGCCAAACAAAACCTTCATCTCTTCCCTCCTCTCCTCTAGCTTCCTCCACCCCATATCTCCCCGTATTGCCACTCCTGCTACTGTATCACTTGCCCCCAACAGTCTCCTACCCACTCTCATCTGTGCTGACTCCAACTTCTTGCGAGCATTCCGTCCTCCTGTCCACCACACTTCGGCTGCATGCTCCATACTGGGTCTCGCTAGAAACTCCCACACCATTCTTCCTCTGTCTACTTCAACCTGCCCATTCACTCTACTCATCCATAATTAAGACCATTTCCTGCGGCTTGGGTGGCTGACGTTTCTTTGCAGATATACCTTTACTGGTGCAGTGCTGCTTGGGTTGACTAGGTTCTAAATACAAATCCTCAATTTCCAATTCATCTCCACTACTGCTACTACTACTATGAGCTGATATGCTGCAGATGATGTACTAGTGCAGAGTTGCCAACCGTCCCGGAATGGCCGGGACAGTCCCGGAATTTTGAGCCTTGTCCCGGTGGTGTCCTTGTCCCGGAAATGTCCCGGCTATGCGCACCTTGCGCTTCCACTCACTTAGGCCACTGCAGACTCAAGCCTGTTTAGTTTAGTCCTTTAACACTCGTAAAGCAACAAAAACAGGACACTTTTTCAGGGGCGGATCCAGGATTTTATTAAGGGAGGGGGGCTTCACTTCTGGTTAAATTGAAAAATTAGTTTTTGCATGCTATTGCATGCAGGAAGAGTTTGCATGACCATCCACACTTTCTCATGATCACTCTTTCAGTTGTGAATGATATATATGCTGTATATTTTCTCCACAGGTATGGCTAACCTCAGTCCTGTGCCCTCAAAAGCCCTATAAAACCTACCGACCGTCAGTGGCCTACCACGTCAATAGCATATATATAGCTAGGGTAAATGTAAACACATTTACCATTAAAACATTATGTACTGTAGATGGTAAATTTTAACATTATTATTACTATTAAATCATTTCATGTAGTATTGAGGGTGGATATAATCAGACTATCATGATCACTTCTTCTGGTGTAATACTAATGTCTTTGTGGTGTGAAAACCAACTTTATTATTCAAATAAAGTGAATACATACACAGCAGAAGTAATGTATCATGACCTCAGAACACAAGGAGTCCTGGTTCTAGGAAGTACCTAGAGAATGGGCTTGGCAAGGGCTTGTGAGACAGTAAACAAATAATGACAGCACAATAATAAATAGTGAATATATGTTTAGTTAAAGCAATGGTCGAGAAGAGTTCCATGACATATCCAGTCTCGCACGAAACAGTTGGCTAGAGGCCCAAATTGCCACTTTTGCAGCAGCATCTAGCAGTTTGGATGCTTGTGGTTTTCCATAGAGGGAAAAACTGCCGTCAGGGCTTGTCAGCTAGATGGCAACCGGTGACCTAGTAGCATTGCAAGTGCATTTAGTCGTTCCTAAGATATCGTACTTCTAAGAGAAGTCTTGAGAAAACGTAACACACTGACCGATAGACTCACAGGAAGTAACTGGTAAAGTAATTGAAATTACCAAAAGAGTACGTAATGTTGGAAAAATAATCATGATCAGTTTGAAAGTAAAGTTTGTCCTAGAGTATTTAGCGTCAGAGCCAGTTCGCGTTCCCCTTTCCACTTGCATTCCCCTTTCCACTTGCATTCCCATAGACAGCTTTACTGGTACAGTACTAGCTAAGCTAGATGTTGCAGCAGGCTAATAGCTAGCTAGCTAGCTACATAGTATAGAAACTGGAAAATTAGGCTAACTATTTCAAGATGGCTTTAGGCTTAGCGTAGCCACCTAGCTATAGCTGACCACTTACCTTGTCCTCGAAAAGTACTTTTTTCTTCCACACTGTTTAAGTCGCTTTGTGGCACAGCCAGAAACACCATCACGGCATGTTCTCTTACTTTCCATATGGTTGGTGTGTAGCATTTTAAAAAAGGAGGGGGGGGGGGGGCACCCCAAGCCCCCCCCCCCCCCTGGATCCGCCCCTGCTTTTTAGCAGAGAAAAACTTCAGATAAGCTCCAGCGGGTGTGCCAAACAACCTTTGACCATTGGAGGTGCGGCACTCACGTGAAACTTCTCAGCACATTATCAATTTTGGCTAGTGTAGCAAAGAAGCAGAGGAGAGAATGCCATTTTGACAATAAATGGAATTTCAGGGGATAGGCATGAGTTTCAAAGGTATAAATAAAAAATATATACAATGAAATTAAGTAAGTAAACATGGAATACAGCAAATACAGGGTAAATAATACATCATGGGTACAGTCTGCTGCTTGTGTTCAATGCAATAGTAATGTCAGTAGTCCTGCCTTCATTTTAGGTCACTTGTATGCCTGAGGTACTCTGTGTGCAATAGGCTTTGGTGTTACCCATGGTGGCCGTAATGATGTCACATCGAGCAAGAAACATAAGGATATGTCAAAGGCTGTGCTATCAACTATTCCAATCACCTCTCTCTTCCAACATCAGAGAAGTGATCAAGCAATCGAAGCAGAGGTCAGGTGGGCTGCATTTGTTGCTAAGCACAACATATCCTTTCTGTCTAGTGACCATGCCACCAAGATTTTCAGCAAGATGTTCCCAGACTCTGAAATTGCAAAGAAATTATCCTGTTCCCACACCAAAACCACCACCATAGTGAAGAAGCTCTTGCTCCTTACTTCACACAGAGAGTTATGGAGTCAATGTCAAGTGGTCCATTCTCTTTGATGATTCATGAATCCCATGACAAGAGGGATAAGTCTTGCATAATTCTTTTGAGTCTTCTTGATCCACAGGTAGGTGAAGTACGAGATTCTTGGATATGCCTGTTGTGAACATTGACACAGCTACCAACTTGTTTCAAGCCTTGAAGGAGTCACTGACTAAGAATGGGCTCAGCTTTGACAATGCAGTGTCTTTCATGTCTGATACCACCAATGTTATGAAAGGAGTGAGGTCAGGTGTGCAGAAGCTGATTAAGGATGAGATCCCAACTTTGTATGATGTTGGTTGCATCTGCCATTTGGCTGATTTAACGGTCAAAGCTGGTTTGAAGGTACTCCCCAAGGGCGTAGGAAGCGGTGCGACCGGTGAGGCCATGGCCTTACCACTTTCTGAGAGAACGGCCAAGGGAATTGGTGGCGGAATCCAGAGCAGGATCAACAAAATTAAAAAACCTAAGTCTGGCGTGATGAACCCTTTACCTTCCAATGATTGGGAAGGTTAAGGGTTGACTACTAGCCTGAGCCTAAAGAGCATGCTCGCTAATAGTTTGTGCAGCTAGCCTGCTGAAAGTCACTTAGTGTTAGCTTTGTTTTCAAAGTCATTATCGAGACGACATGTCACTCTCCAAGGACTTACCCATTCCCTCTATTGGTGAGAAGCCACATCAACCATCTTTCAGTTTTCCAATAGCATGAGTTTGGAAAAAAGGATCTTGTTAAAAGATCTTTCCAGCCACAATGGTCTACATGCTGGACATGGCTTCATTATGACTTCATTATGACGAGGGCCATGATTCAGTCTTCTGTTATATTTGTGTGAAGGCTTACAAAAAAAAACTGCTTTTTTCTATCGCAACTATTGAGACTGCATATATGTCAACTGGATATACGAACTGGAAGGATGCTTCTCTAAGATTTTCTGCCCATGAAGCTAGCAATTGTCATAAGGATGCTATTTGAGAGTCGTTACTCTCCCCCAGACATGTCCGAAAATTGGTGAGAGTCTTTCCTCCTTTCATGCTCAGGAAATGAAGGAAAATCGGAAAATCGGCAGTGCTTACTCAAATTTCTATCTAATGTTGTGTTCTTGGCTAGACAATCTTTGCCACTGCGTGGTCGTGGTGATGAATCTGACTCCGACTTTATTCAATTGTTTAGGGTTCGTGGATATGATGACAAAAAAGTATTCGAATGGCTAAAGCGCAGAGCAAATAAATACACCTCTGCTGAAATCCAAAACGAGATGCTAAAAGTCATGGCTCTGAAGGTTCTGCATAAAATAGCAGCCTCCCTGCATGCAGCTCCATTCTACACTATCATGGCAGATGAGACTGCAGATGTGAGCAACCAATAGCAACACTTCAATGGTCAGTTATTGAAAACCCAACTTGAAATTGTATCAACAATTTTCTGCTCAGATGAGGTTGTACTATTAAATGACGTCATTGACCATTTAAAGATCGCTTCACCTGCTGAACGTGAATTGCTATCTGAAGTTTGTAAATTGCTAATGTTACTTTAGTTATGCCTGCATCAAATGCTGTTAGTGAGAGATCCTTCAATGCTTTAAGGAGAATAAAATCGTATTTGAGGTCCACCATGACTGAAGTCCGATTAAATCATCTCATGATTCTGCACATTCATAAAGATGCGACTGATAGGTTGGATTTAATTTCAGTTGCCAATGATTTTGTTTCTGAAAGTGAACATCGCTTATAAATTTTTGGCACATTCAAACCCAGTGACCTATAGAACTCAATCACTATGAATTAATAATTCTATCAATCTTTTACTGTTCCTAATTTTACACAATTATTTGGCACTAATTTAATTTTTTAAGGAAGCTAAGGTCTGTAGCATTCTTTCAAGGCTTGAGAATCCTCTGACGAAACCTCTGTTGTTCTTTTATCTTTCCCCAATGGATCAATTCAACCGCCTCTTCCAGAAATCTACAGAGAATACTACCTCACAGCTGTATGATAGGTCGGCGTATAAAATTAATGGGAAAGGCGCACGCTAAATAGGGGGCGTGGTCTAAAATTCGCGCCGTATATAAAATTAATGTCCCGAAAATTAACTTATGGGAAAGTTGGCAAGTATGCAGTAGTGGTACTGAAATAAGAACCAAGATCCATTTGTCCTTGAGAACAAACACTTTAGCAAAGTAAACCTGACTCCTTTATATAGTCAGTCAGTGTAAGTGTCATGTAACTATCTGAGTTACCTCCTTTGGAACTCAGCCACCACTAATTTTAAGACCAAGTTCCAAAAGTAGAAACTCAAAGATGCTAACAATGCAGAAATAATTTGCATCCCAATGATTACTAAGGATTACTAAGTGGGTGGTTAATCATCAGATCCACTCACAGAGAGTTTAAAATTAAGAAAAAGTCCTCAAGCCCCCCTCAGTTGTTGGTATGCAAGCATGTTAGATCAACCTAACAAGAACAACCAACTTAACTTACTTAACCTAGTCCTAGCCAAATATAGACTTCTAGACAATTAACAATTTACAATGAACTATGAATAACATTAGTCTTTGAAACCCACTGATGTCCTCAGGAGAGGCCAGCTTATTTAAGAGCAGCCTTCTTCTGTAAAAGTCTCTCTTTGGATTATCAAGCTAAGTCAATTGTCTTGTGTATTTGATTATCAATAATAAATTCTATATTTATCAACTGCTCCATTAGATTGTCTGCAATAGTCTAACATCTGGTGGCAGCCAAGGAGACGACCACGCCTTAGCTACCATTTCGACCACGCCCGAGCTACTGATCTTCGATTCATTCATCAAATTTCGTGAACTAACGTACCTCGACCACACCCTTTCCAAATTCGACCTGCCTTAGTTATAGTGAGTTCTGACCTTGCCATCAGACCCTTTGATTTCATGATGAGTGGCAATGAGAACGACAACCAAGTGTGGCCAGACGAAAGGCCACACCCATCAAACAAAGAGGATTATCACTCACCTCTAGATGAGAATCCCTACATTCGTGATTGTACGCCTCCTTGCGACCCCAGCGAGACACCATATCTCCCAGATAGAAACCCAACTCAAGATCGACCAAGACCAGTAGACCCACGAATCAGATTACCACCCACTGCTACTCCGACTGTCGACCCCACTGTAGCTCTCCTCTTGCTGCAAATGCAACAACAACAGCTGGAGAACCAACGCCAGCAGGAGGCTGCCCAAATCCAGCTAGCAAAGGCACTCGAGACACTGAGCACCCGTCCTATCACTGTTACCAACCCTCCCAACCCCCCTCGACTCCCCCTCCTCCGTGAGGGCATGGCAGCCGAAGCGGATCTTGCCCGTTTTGAAAAACACATGACGGCCTATGATGTACCAAGAACCAGATGGGCGGCAGAACTCCATACACTGCTCCAGGGGGATCTTACTAGTGTCGCACTCTCCATTTCCACGGACCAGGCTGGCTGTTACTCTACCCTCAAGAAAGCCATCCTCACCCGACTAGGCATTACCCAGTCTGCCCGATTCTCTGCCTGGCTAGAACCCAATCCTCGGACATTCGAGACTGTCTCCCAGGTTTACCACCGTACCCTCGATGTCGCCCTTACCTGTCTCAGAGATTGCCACAGCATAAATATGACTGTGCTACTCTAATCACGCAGGAAGTTATTTACCGCCAGCTGCAACCGTCGGTGGCACAGTTTGTACGTGCACAAAAGCCACTCACAGCACAGGACATGATCCAAGCAGCAGATGCTTGGGTCGCAGAAGGCAATTTTGATCGCCTTATGGCATGGAAGAGCCACACCACTTGGAAAGGTCCTAGACCACAACGACCTTCTGATCGTCTTCCGTATCGCCCAAGGCCTATGTATCAACAACAAGACCATCCCCCTCCCCCTCCATCCCAACTACTAAGTGAGGATGTGAACCCTCTTACTCACCCAGGACACCACATCCCGCCACCCACTTGGATCAAGCGGGAAAAATCCGACCAGCCCACCCACCGTCCAAAGGATCTCAGCAAATACTTTGACGATGTCAAAGGTCCCCTCTGCTTTAATTGCAGGAAATGGGGACACATCAGTGCAGCCTGCCCAGATAGAGATCTCTATCGTATCCGACATACCCAACCATCTCAACCAACAGTCACCAGACTGCCATCCCTCTTCACCATGGGTACCATCGGGGAAGCACCGGTCCGTTTCTTCCTCGACAGTGGGGCAGATCTCACAGTAATAAATAAGCGGACGCTAGATGACCTCCATTCCGCAGGGACGATCACACCACTCCGACAGTCTGATGTCACGATTAAGGGAGTCCATGGTCCGGCGACCTCCCTGCCAGTCGTACAGCTGGACTGCAATATCCTGGGACGAATACTTACACTACCTATGGCCATCTCTGATGATATCCATCATGATGTCATCCTGGGCAGAGATTGCAATATACTCAATGTACTCATGAAGGCCGCAATTGAGGATATCCCTCGAGACGTACTAGTGGTCCAAACACGCCAACAAGCAGCAGAGGAAAGTCACTGTCAGCAACAGAATGCTGATGCTTCAGAAGAACTCCTCGCACTCCACCCAGACCTCATCGGGGACGACTTTGACTTCCCTCAGACAAACCTATCCCGGCCAGACACTGACCCTTCCCCTTCCCCGGATTTTGACCCCCTTTTGCAACCCAATGCTGACTCTGAGGCCCTCTGTAGGGACCAACGTAATGACCCCACACTGGCAGAACCTTGGTCTTCCTCAGACAAGGAGAACTCCCTGTATGTCACCAAACATGGCGTCCTTCATCGACAATCTACCGACCGACTGGGAGAACCAATTTGGCAAATCGTTCTCCCTGCCAACCGATGGCAGCAGGTACTGGACTTAGCTCACTCGACTCCAATGGCTGGACATGGAGGCCTCAAGCGTACCAAGTATAAAATACTTAAGCATTTCTTTTGGCCGCACCTAGCCGCCCATGTCAAGGCCACTTGTCAATCCTGTGACCGCTGCCAGAAAATGGCCAAGCATACACACAAAAGAGCACCTATGGTATCTCCTCCACCTCATATCACTCGACCCTTTGACAAGGTGGCTATTGATGTGGTGGGCTCCTTGCCTGTGACCAAGTCCAAAAACAGATATATCCTCACGTACATAGATCTGGGCTCCCGATACCCGGATGCCGTTCCCCTCCGCACAACCATGGCAGATGTCATCGCCAAAGCCCTGCTACATATCATGTCGAGATTGTCGGTACCTCTAGAGATACTATCTGACAGGGGTAGTAACTTCCTCTCCTCTGTGATGAAAGAAACATTCAAGTTCCTCGGCGTACTCCACTCTAAGACGGCTCCGTACCGCCCACAGTCCAACGGGGCCGTTGAAAGATTTTATCAAACATTAATGCAGATGGTCCGGAAGTCAGTAGCAGACCATAGGGACTGGACGAATCACCTCGCCCATCTTCGCCAAGTATTTGGCCGTCTCAGAGATGAGGGTCTCACGATCCAGTCTGGCAAGTCAGAGCTAGGGATGACTACCTGTCAATTCCTAGGCCACACGGTCGGCCACGGCACTATCACCCCTCAAGAGGCTAGGCTCATGGCTATCCAGAACTACCCACAGCCATCAACCAAAACAGGAGTCAGCTCATTCCTAGGAATGACAGATTACTACCATCACTTCATTCCCCACTTTAGTTCAGTAGCAGCTCCACTCACAGATCTCACCAAAAAGGCAGGCCCAGATCCTGTTGAGTGGACGCCCGACTGTACACTAGCATTTCGACGTCTCAAAGAACTTCTTTGTACAGGCCCAGTCTTGGTTGCACCCGACTATGAAAAAACATTCATCCTTCAGACTGACGTATTGCAGAGAGGGATTGGAGCGGTCCTGTCACAAGAGGACGATGCAGGCAATGATCACCCATTGGCTTTCTATTCCAGAAAGATGCTTCCTCGGGAACAAAACTACTCGGCGACAGAGCAGGAGGGCTTGGCGGTGGTTGACGCATGCAAACATTTCCTTCCTTATCTGCTCGGTCGCCCCTTCATCATCCAAACAGACCATCGTGCCTTGGCCTTTCTGAACAATAAGGACACCACCAGTGAACGCCTTGCTCGTTGGATGGATATTCTACACCAGCTTGATTACACCATCATCTACAGACAAGGAAAGGCCAATGCCAACGCGGACGCTCTCTCCAGACGGGAATGGCCAGATGAACCAACACCTTGCACCACAGAAAAAGAAGGGGGTGATGTTAGATCAACCTAACAAGAACAACCAACTTAACTTACTTAGCCTAGTCCTAGCCAAATATAGACTTCTAGACAATTAACAATTTACAATGAACTATGAATAACATTAGTCTTTGAAACCCACTGATGTCCTCAGGAGAGGCCAGCTTATTTAAGAGCAGCCTTCTTCTGTAAAAGTCTCTCTTTGGATTATCAAGCTAAGTCAATTGTCTTGTGTATTTGATTATCAATAATAAATTCTATATTTATCAACTGCTCCATTAGATTGTCTGCAATAGTCTAACAAAGCACACCACATAGATGTTGCCCCTCCAAGTTCTTTAATACTAAACTTATGCCCCATCTTCCCCACACACCTTTAACTATATATGAGCTAGCATAATTGCATGACAAGCAGTGCTGCCGCAGTTTAATGATCTGTCTAGGCTGACCACCTGGTTAGCCAGGTTGTCTATCTAGTTAATGTGAGAGCACAGGGCCACTGGATTCAAGGATGCTGTCTGCTTCCACCCTCTACTAATTACCTCTAGTGCTTGAGATGTATACTAAGGTAAACCTTCCCACCTGGCCCAGCATCATCAACAGAGGCCAACTGCCCTCTGGAGCACTTTATTTAATCCTACACTACTTATTCCTTTGTCAGTTGTGGGTGGGTAGGACTGCTAAGACCTGTTCATGCTGCTGCTCAGACTCTTGGTCAGTTCCCACTCTGAACATCTAGTGCTCTACTCAGTGGCTATGTTCGGGCCAACATGTGCTTTGCTATTAACTGCAAGCTCTGCCTCTCATTAACCTTGGTTATACATTCTGCCCAACCATACATGAGAAACTGAGTATATAGCCATGGGGACATTCGGAGTCTTCCAGTAACATTTTAAGAATGAACCTATGTAACCCTCCCCCCCCCCAACCCACCCCTGAAAAATTTAAAAAATTCTGGACTAGTTTTGACTCTATCATGACTTTCTGAGATTTGAATTCTTGACTTGATTTAGTTAGTACATATCCACAATCTAGCTAGCACTCGAGCTTGTCTCTATCTAGTAAGTGAGCTACAGCTGCATAAAAAGGAAAGTTCTCTTTTGAAGATGCCTCCCTGGCAAAGGAAATAACAGCTTAAATGTGACAGGAAAATATCCAAGTATTCAGGGGAAAAAATCACTATTGCAAGTTGCTAGAACACCAACACAGATCTGCATAAAAAATTGTGATGATTTGGTCCTAGTATCCGACCAAACATCTACAAGTGTGTCATAGTTCCTCTCCTATATAACTCAGGTCACATGGTCTGGACCTATCCCTTACATGGAAACACCAAGCTGGGTAATAAGAACTAGTCCTAGAGCTTTAGGGATGCTGATTTTAAGAGGACTTGTGAAATGATCAATTAGTTACTTGGTGGAAGAGACATTAATTGTTCTACAGCTAACTGGTCTGCAAAATGTTCTGAAATAATGTCTGCACACATTCCTCAGCTGACTTTGAGTGGCAAGATAAATGTTCCTTGGTTGTTGGCACGTGTCATTCGGATCAGGGCAGAGCTGCATTGACAACTAGACAACAACGTGAGAAGTCAAAGTATAAGAAGGTTAGAAATGAAGTTGTAGGGTTGCTATGCAGTGTAAGTCAGTATATTCTGGAGAGGATAAACCCAACAAACAAAAAAGAGTTCTGGAAAACAGTAAAATATCTCAAGAAAAAGATTGCCATCGCAACTCTCCAATATAACTAGACAAGCGCGGTGCGCCATTTCATAGCCAGATTGGAGAGGATATATATTGGTAATTACTGGCATGAAATGTGTGCAACAAGTGAGTGTATGGTAAGGGGTCGTATAAATAGGTAAGGGGTTGTACGTAACAATGTTATATAGTAGTTATGAGAGTCATCATTCTCTACTTCCCCCCAAGTCCGTTATCGTGCGGACTGAGGAGGATGACTGGCCATAACGATATATGGGCTTTGGTCCTCTCTTGCTGCGTCTTAGACCAGGGGGTGGTATTGGGGGCTTTGGTAGGTTGAAAGCGGGTATCTTGGCCAGGTCTGTAGGGGCTGTTTGCACTGGGCGATGTGGTAGGGTGGGTGTTCGGGCCACGGCGGCGTAGGAGCGTCGGTTGGCAGGGGTAGACAGTTGGGGGGGCTTGTCTTGGGCCGGGGTTGCTTCCTTGGGTGGCTGGGATGGTGGTAGTATCTGGGGGGGAATATGGGGTGGGGGGGTGGTTGGTAAGTTATATTGGATTGGAGGGTGGTGGGGGTCCTGGGTGTGGGTGTGAATGGTTGCGGGTGAGGGGGAGTGGGCAGTAGGGCTGGTATGTCCCGCTGGAGGGGGTGGACATAAGTTTGGGTGGGTGGTATGTGGTTCTTGGCTTGGTTGCGCTGGGTAGGTTGGGCGGTCGGTTGGGGGGGTGGGTTGTGGCGTCTGAGAAAACGTCTGTTCCGTCGTGTGATGCGGTCGGAGCCGTCCATCCGTACTTGGTATTGATGGTACTGGAGCACTTCCACTACCACTCCTGTGTTGTCCCACTTCGTTGGGTGACGGCCAGTCTGGTTTTGTATGATGACCCTGTCACCACAACGAAGGGGGGAGAGGCCGTGGGTGTGCTCGTCCCATCGTGCTCGTCCTACGGTTTGGCGGCGATTGATGGCTTGGTCCCTGTGGTGGAGGCGATCAGAAGGTTGATGTGTGTCCTGTAGGCGTGTAGGGATTGCTGGGAGGAGGTCTCTGGTCGGTCTGCCGAAGAGGCTTATGGCAGGGGACATCTTCGTGTCTGGGTTGGGGCAGTTGCGGTACACGAGCAGTGCCTTGTGAAAGGAGTTCAGGAGTGATCCGCCTGGTCCTGTGTTGCCCGCGATAAGGCGTTTGGTTGTCTTCACAGCCACCTCGGCTCTGCAATTTGCATGTGGGTGGTAGGCCGAGGTGATGCGATGGTGGACACCCCATGTGGCCAGGAATTCCCTAGTAGAGTGGGCGGCAAACTCCGGGCCGCCATCTGAGGTGAGGGTGGTTGGTATCCCGAATGTTGAGAAGGTGTCTCGAAGTGTTGATGTGAGGCCTGTGGCTCCGTTGTGGGCTTGGGAGACGATGGGCCATCCAGAGTATCGATCGACCAGCACCAAGTACGCGGATCCCTCGTGATGGAAATAGTCCGCGCAGAGGTGCTGGAAGGGGTACTCTGGATCCTCTGGTGTTGTTGATGGCATTGCCGGCTGAGAGGGGGCATTGCTGTTGCATGTGCTGCAGCTGTTGCGGGTAGCCGCAATGTCGGCGGTGATACCTGGCCAGTATAGAGATGATGAGGCCCAGGCCATCATGCTGCTGATGCCCTGGTGTGCAGCGTGGAGGGCGGTGAGGCAGGTGGGGCGGAGGCAGGTGGGGATGATCACCCGCTCGCCGTGGCACATGACGCCGTCTATGACTGAGAGGCTTGGGAATATTCCGAAGTAGCTCCGGATGGCCGCTGGTAGCATGTTCCTGTCATTGGGCGGTCCTCCCTCGACGTAGTATAGTAGGTCTTGGAGGTTTGGGTCGGCGGCTGTGGCGATCTGGAGCTGCTCCCAGTCAATGGGTATGGATGATATGGCTGAGCAGATTGCTGAGGAGAGTCCTTGGTCGGTGTGGGTGGCAGCAGTTACTGTGTGGATGTCTGCAACTGACGAGTTGGGGCTCCCTGGGCACGCCAAGCTTGGGTTAGCGATGTTGTCGGGCAGATGTAGTGGGGGGGGTGTCCTGGTCCCGGATGGGTGGCGTGAGAGGGCGTCGCTGGTGTGGTTTCTCACGCCGGGGATGTACACCATCCGGAACCGGTACCGGAGTGTCTTCTCCTTCAAGTTGCGTAGTCGTGGATTTGGAATATCCTCGAGGCAGCGATCGCCGAATAACTTGAGGAGGGGCTTGTGGTCGACTGCCACTATAAGGTCGTTGCACCCCAGGACGAAATGTCGGGCCTTGTCCAAGGCGTCTGCGACTGCCAGTGCCTCGCCCTCTACCGGAGCATATCGAGACTCAGCTGAGTGGGTGAAGCGCGAGCCCACCAGGGTGACGCGCCAACCGTCCTGGCAGCAGAACAAGTCACGGGTCGGGCACTGGCAGTGTTTCTGGAACAACCAGAACCCGATCCCACTCTTGCTCCAATCCGTGGCCAGGCAGGTTGGGCGGTCTTTGTCAAATATCTCGACACCAGCCCTGATGCGCTCGCATATGTGGAGTTTTGATGAGGAGAATGCGTCTTCCAGCTCGTTGGTCCATGCGAAGTGGGTGGATGGTTTGAGGAGGGCGCGGAAGGGTAGCATGGCAGGTGTCATGGCGAACGCGTATGACACCTGGTTCACCAGCCCGAACCACGCGCGGATGTCAGTGATGCTGGTGGGCGTGGGGAAGTTTGAAATGGAGTCAAGGTATTTGGGGGCTGGTCGTACTTCTGTCGGTGTGATTTCAAATCCGGCAAACTCCACAGTGTCTTTGGCAAAGTGGAATTTGCTCGGGTTGAGTGTTATCCCGTTCACGGCGCAGATATGTAGCCACTCAGTCGCCTGGTGGAATGCCCCCGTGATGTCGTCGGACCAGAGGAGTACGTCATCGATGCACTTTGTCTTCGACGTCACGGTGGCGACGAGGGCATCATACCTGGCCGTGTACGCATCACCTGATGCAATGTAGCCCTGTGGGGCGGTTCGGTATCTGTACCTGCCCCAGGGGGTTATAAAGGTCGTGTAGTGGCGATCCCGTTCTTCGAGGAGGACTGAATGATAACCGTTCCAGGCATCAAGGGTGGTCTTTTTGGTGTTGCCTGGAACGGCTCGTGCCTGGTGGAAGGGGGATGCACAGTGGTGGGTCTCCCGGGTGGCGTGTTGGTTTAGGGGCTGGAAGTTAATGGGCCTCCTGAGCAACCCGTTCTTCTTGGTGCATATCACCATTCTGTGGCACCAAGTGACGGGTGTACCCAGGGGGACCTTTTCCAGTACACCCAGGCGGACATCCCGGTCCAGGCCCGCCTTGACTTCGGCCTGCCAGTGGACTGGGATGTCAATAGGGGAGTGGCATGGCTTGGGGATTGCGGAGGGGTTGATGCACAGGGAGAGTGGGGGACCAGACATCATGGGGAGGGGTTGGTGCTCACAGACGTTGAACGCACTTGCTGCATAGAGGCCCAGCAAGTGACGTTCAAGTCTGTGGCGATTGGCCTCAGTGCCAGGGAAGGGCAGGGAGGTTGGTCGGTCTGGGGGTGGTGCTCTTGTTGGGCATGAGCACGGTCTATGGTTATGGCCACTCACCGCTGGCATCACGATAGGTCCTGGGGGTCTGGTCTGTAGCCTTGGCCCAGGATCGGTCGGGGTTGCCGGTTGTCTGGTCAATGGTGGCGCAGATGGCAGGTCAGCTTGCAGGTGGGGTGCGGGCTGGTCTGGGGTCGCCCATGTGCCCGTGCCGTTTCCCGGGGGTGGTGTCGGCGTGCAGAGGGGGAATCCCGTGGCAACCAGCCCAAGGTCAGTGCATGTGGCCAGGCTTAGGTATAGCTTCGTGGCCAGCGGGCTGAAGTACACCATCTGTCTCGTACCTCGCCCTGAAGTGGTTGAAGTGATACGCAGCAATGCTGCTCCGAGGATGGGTAGGTTATTGCCGGATGCTGAGCTCATTACGAGTGTCCCCGGGATGAGGTCTGTCTCCTTGAGCTGTAGGTCTGTCAGGAGTTGTGGGCCCGCCAGACAGCTTTGGCATCCCGTGTCAGCGAGTGCTGTGGTGACGACATTGTGTCGCTCTATCCTCAGGGTGTGTCCGTGAGCCCTAAAGTCCTCCTTGTATGAGGAGACTTTCACCTCTATGGTTGGTTGGGGTGGGGAGCGGCGTTGGGTCCAGGTGCTGGTGCTGGAGTTCCATGACTGATGGGGCAGTGTGCCTTCGGACATCGTGCTGACGTGTTCGGAGACGGAGCTCTCCTGCTCGGAAGTCCTCTGCCAGCACTGTGCGGCATAGTGGTTTTGGCGACCGCAGGATGAGCATGTGGATCCGAAGGCAGGGCATCGCGTCCTGCGTACGGCAGTCCTCTCTCTCTCGCCGTGGCCCTGGCGGCCGCAGAAACCGCACGTGATCCTTTGGCCGGTGGGGCTGGTTGGGTATTTGGCGATGTTTGCCTGCCCTCGATGGGGGGTGGTCTGTGTCTTCTGGAGGGTGCGAGCTGGTGCGGACCGCCGTTGCTGGCGACGGTATCCGCTCAGGAGGGCATCCTCGCTGTCCACTTCATCATCCAGGGCGCTTGCCGACGTTGGTGTGGTGATGGACACTGCCGATCGCTTGCCTGCAGCCCTCACCTCCACAAAGCGGATCGTCTCCTCCACCGTCATTGCCTGGTTGGGATCCTTTAGCAGGTCAGTCTGGATCTCTGCATCGGCCAGACCGACGCAGAGCTGATCTGCTACCCGTTGTTCACCCTGGTTGTTCACGTGCTCGCACTCCGCACACTCCATGGTAAAGCAGCACACCTCCGCCTGACCGCGGAGTCTCGCTGCAAAGGACCGGATGGGTTCTCCTCGGTCCTGTACCATCCTGGAGAGGGCAACCCTGGCCACCTTAGGGTTCTCCTCCCGCACAGCGAGGCCCCTGATCGCCTTCAATAGGTCTGCTTCGGGGAGCGACTCGATCGGTAAAGGGCCCACCACGTTGCGGGTGACATCCCGTCTCAGCTTGGGGTCCAGACACTCCAGGAGTTGGATGGAGACGTCAGACCCAGTAAGGCGTACGGCCAGGGAGTATGCCCTCCACCTGGTGATGAAATACTGCCAACCTTCAGTGGTCCCCCCGGCTGATATCTCCGGGCGGCGGACAGGCGTGGGCTTCGCCTTGGTAGCCTGACTGTGCACCAGTATGTGCCCATTGAGGACGGCCGCTGTTACTGCTGGGTCCAGTCCCTCGGGCGTGGCGTACTCGCAGCCAGGGTACGGGCAGTTAACTGCCATGGGGTCGGTGGGCGTCAGCGAAAACGAATGCTCTCTCTACCAACACTCTTGTTGGCAAGGCTAGATGTCTAATAGAGGCTAGACACTCACTTGTTGCACACATAGACAAGCGCGGTGCGCCATTTCATAGCCAGATTGGAGAGGATATATATTGGTAATTACTGGCATGAAATGTGTGCAACAAGTGAGTGTATGGTAAGGGGTCGTATAAATAGGTAAGGGGTTGTACGTAACAATGTTATATAGTAGTTATGAGAGTCATCATTCTCTAATAACAATGAAATTGGTGAGTCTGACTTGGACAGGGTAAATATGCTATTTTTCTCGCAGTGCTTCCACAAACTATCCCCTTTTATATCAGTCTGACGATGTATCTGCTGACAGTGAAAATTGTATCCCTTGGACAGACTAGTTCCTGTGCACAGATGAGCATAATTATGATGACAGTCACTGGACACACAAAAGCAAATGGTCAAGATGGAATATCAGCAAAAATATTATTAAAGGGAACAGCATATAGCATTACTCCATCTCTTTCAAAACTATCCCCATTACTCGGGGGTGCTTCCTACATTACTGGGAAACATCCTCCATTGTTCTGAACCCCAAATCAAACGAGGGAAATGAGCACTCCAATTATCGACCTATCTCACTTTTGTCAGTAGTTAGCAAGATGCTCAAACACCATATGCATCAGTCCATCAGACCAGTTGGAAGTATTACACCCACTATCTGACAAACTATGGGGTTTCAAACATGGAAAATCAACGGTTACTGCTTTACTGTCAGTTACACATGATTGGCTTAAGGTGTTGGTATATGGTCAGCTTTGCTTTTTATTTTATTTAACAAGCACATTTGACTTGATTCCTCATCAGCCACTCCTGGATAAACTGACAAACTGTGGTTTGGACAGTCTCATAATAGCCTGAATAAGAAAGAAGTTACTTGTGTAACAGGAAGCAATATGTAGTTAGGTGGTGTGTCATCACAGAATGTCCTTGTACGATCTGGTGTTCCACAGGGTTCAGTATCGGGTCCATTTCTCGACATAACGAAGCAACCTGAATCCCTGAATCTGACTCCCTGAATTCTAATCCATGTGCAGTCATGTCCACACGGGGAGGATGGGGTGAAGTGAACGGTGTTTCTCCGCTTATGAACGAGTTACCTAAAGACCTGAAGGAGAACAGTGCGGTAGATAAGAAAGAGGGCAGCGGTAAGAGAAAGGCGGATAATTTTCCTCAAATCTCACAAGTTAATAAATAACAATTAAGAAAGGCCAAAAATGTTACAATTTTTTTGGTCCCAGTTGGGATAGAAACCACTGGAGTGTTGGGAGTGGACGCATCTCTGTTTCTTTGGGAGTTGGGAGGCCATCTCAAGGTAAAATTTGACAAACCATGTTCCCATCATTTTCTCCTATATATATTATATAAGAGAATTTCCATTGCCATCTAGCATATATAGGAATGCTGTCACGCTGAAAGAAATGGATGGGCAGCATTATACAGTGAAAATGGTTATACTATTGATATGGCTATATCTATACTATTGGTGTGGCTGTATCGGTATGGCTATATCTATACTATTTGGTATGGCTATATCTATACTATTGGTATGGCTATATCTATACTATTGGTATGGCTATATCTTTACTATTGGTGTGGCTGTATCTATACTATTTGGTATGGCTATATCTATACTATTGGTATGGCTATATCTATACTATTGGTATGGCTATATCTTTACTATTGGTGTGGCTGTATCTATACTATTGGTATGGCTATATCTATACTATTGGTGTGGCTGTATCTATACTATTGGTGTACCAGAATAATAATTAAATTTACAACAACAACAACATGCCATACAAACAATCTGCAGCCAAATATTACTGGCTTAGACTGACCGGCAGCCATAGCAGCAAAGGCAAGTCTATTTAAGGTCAGTATGGCCCATTTTTTTCTTCAAAAAAAAACCCTCACCTCTTTCAAGGGCCGTAACTCCTGAACCACACCCCCTATTAGTGATTTTATGCTCAAAAGATAGATCTCTCTTAGTGCTTCAAAAAAACATTAAAACAATTGAGGATAGGGTAAGTATACGGTGTGTGACATGCAGAAAAGTTGGGAAAAATACCCTGATAGCCTAGCTAAAAAAATATAACAGCTATGGCTCTTAGACACTAATAAGTGATTTCATAGAGTTAATTAGTGCTTGCTAAGTGCACTACCAGCTGTACAATTGGCTGCGTGCCAGCACTTTTAATTGCCACTAAGGACAGTTGTGAATAAACTTATAACTTGGAAGTGCTTATAGCTACTACTCTATCAAATCATAGAGCAAAGACAGAGCTATAAAATGATATATAATTACACACTAATTTTTCTCAGAGATATCCTTTTTTGAAATTCAAAAATACTCTTTTTTTGGGGGTGGAAATGTGGCTGTTCAAGTTGGCTACATGTACTAGGCTATAATAATAATAATAATAATAATAATAATAATAATAATAATAATAATAATAATAATAATAATAATAATAATAATAATAATAATAATAATAATAATAATAATAATAATAATAATAATAATAATAATAATAATAATAATAATAATAATAATAATAATAATAATAATAATAATTTCATGAAACACACCAATCTAGGTGCATACATATAATACATGTATAGAAACATACATTTTAATCACAACAAACAATGTTAATAAGTTTATCAGTAGTTGGTAGATCCAAGTTTAGCCTATTCAATCTTAAATTACGGACAAAATCAGCACAAATATAGTCATCAGCATGATATATCTTAATAAACTGAAATTTACAAAAATTATTAAATTCGATAGAAGTATAATTATATAAGTTGAGAGGAAGCCGTAAAAATATATTTAATAAGAGGACAGACCGAGAAAGACGATCTAAAAATAAAAGAGGAAAATAAATGTTATATATACTCTGCAATTCGATGACCTTTTTCATTAGGCGTTAAAATTTTAGTACGTGGTCAAGCGTGCAGGTGGAAAATTGATTACGTTGATTTTTGACCACATACTTACATTTTCACGCCTAATGAAAAAGGTCATTGAATAGAGGCAGGCTTCCTCTAGCCACTGGTACCAATTTCAAATCTCTTATTTTGGATGAGGTTTTTGGGATGCAGGTCCCTCCACTTTAGGGTCTAGTAACTTGCCTATAGTTATACCTATGAAACATATGTTAGTATCAAAAGAGAGCACACAGAGAGGCCTAACTTTTTAGCGTCCATACCATGAAGTTTGCAGAATCTATGGAGCTCTCAAGTTGTAACCACAAGTTAAATAAAAATTAAAAAATGCCATCGTCCCCACTCAAACTGCACGAGGATTTGGCCACGTGGAAATGAATGGTCAGAGCATACGTGGCAGGTATATATACATGTAGTAGTATTAAAATTTTACTTAGATTTATGCTCAATTAGAATGCAATGGTTCTATATGCAATGGGCTTTATTTTGATACTTTTAGCAACTCTCTAGGGTAAGCGGTCGCCCAGATATGATCTGTGGAACTTACCTGAAGCTGAACTTTCAATTTTTCAGTTGAATGTAAGTGTATATAGGCCTGGATAAAATCCACCATAAAGAGACTTGTGCTTCCAAATGTTTTCAAATTTGAAAGACAATTTGTACAGATGTTTAGAAATGATATAACCACACAAAAAAAAGGCAAAAAAAAAATACATTCACATAATGTCACAGGGTGACCTCCAAACTCACTAAACAATAACTGTAGTCAACACTTTATCATGTGTAAATGATATTCATCACAACCCACTACATGTAAAGGCAGAGTGCTGGTCAGTACCAAAGACTAATCATTGGAGTTCATTGCGAATATAGCCGAGTATATAGTTGACTTTTGTTGTTGAGCAGACTTTAATTATAACCATACTTCATGGAACAGTGATTCTTGGTAGGTCTGGTGGCAGCATACCAACTAGTGTTTGAGTAGTGCCAGGATATTATAGTAAGAGTGGTTACCCGTGGACACATAATCAACTCTATTTATTGCTCTTATCCACTTTGAATGAATTTGAACCTCATCTGAAGGCACACTGGATCTGATGAACATTGACACTCAATTTTCTAGTGTGCATGACAAATGCACATTGAGTGTGAAGTTTGGACTAAGCTTGGCTGGAATATCTGAACCTCTGAGCACAAGTCATCTGGCTAACTGAACTAAAGCATGGCCGACAAAGTTTGAAGGACTGTAAGTGGACAACTGCATGTAACCATGGCTCAGACAGAAGCTGCCCATGCCCCCCCCCCCCCCCCCGCCTCCATGTTCAGGGAGGGCTAATAGGAATGCAAAAGGTCGAGGGAGTTGGAGATCAGACTGCAGAGGTGGCATGAATGAGGGTTGGCAAGAGGATGGAGATGAGGATTCATCGACGTCCATTTATTGATTTGTCTTATTCTCAACATGATTAACACACAGCTGCACCGACTACCAAAGTGCTCCATTCCATTACTAATGTGTAAATAGAGTTTCAAACATAACAAGGTCATGGCCATGAATGTGATCAAACTCTAGCAACCTTGCTGGCCAGTGCACAAATGGTGTATTTAGGGTGGGGGGGGGGGGGGGGGGCATTGTGTCATTTACGCCCCTTAAGATTTTAATAGCCTCGTGAAACTGGGTCAGGCCCTCCACCCTTCAATACCCAACCCTCCTCCCCCCCCAAGCCCAGCAAAATGTCTGTATACAGCCCTGCCACAGTGATACTCTACATACTGTGTAGCTATTCTATATGCACTCTGATCATCCACTATCCTCTTCTAGTCTCTAATAACGAGAGTGGGTGCTCTCTATTATGTTTCAGTAAACTAACAAAACATGTGAGAAAGTATCATCTGTGTGTGCATGCACATCAGCTGTTAGGTGCTGGCACTCCTGCATGCATGCATCCGTGTGTGCATGCACATCAGCTGTTAGGTGCTGGCGCTCATGCTCCCATGCAGCCGCGTGTGCATGCACATCAGCTGTTAGGTGCTGGCGCTCATGCTCCCATGCATCTGTGTGCATGCACATTGCATGCATATGCATGCATCCGTGTGTGCATGCACATCAGCTGTTAGGTGCTGGTGCTCCTGCTCCCGTGCTTTGTGTTTCAAGCACATCTGCTGAACAACAAGCTTTTACAGTGCCTCTAGCAGTAACTTGCAATAGTTAAAATATCTGAAGTAATAGTGGAATTTAAATGTCAATAAGAAAAGAAGTACACTCATGTCCAATGTTGTTGAAGATACTTTGTGTTCATGTCTTTCTCTTCTTGCTCCTGTGTATAAAATATTTTCACATGTAAAGACATTTTCAGACAATTCTTAATCATTTGGTGACCAGATAAAAGCGATGTTTACAGAGCTACTGTAGAAGACTTTAGTGGTGTGGGTTATTCTAGGGCCAGGGATGTGGAGTATTCTAGGACCAGGGGTGTGGGGTATTCTAGGGCCAAGGGTTTGGGATATTCTAGGGCCAGGGCTTTGGGATATTCTAGGGCCAGGGGTGTGGAGTATTCTAGGACCAGGGGTGTGGAGTATTCTAGGGTCAGGGGTGTGGAGTATTCTAGGACCAGGGGTGTGGAGTATTCTAGGGCCAGGGGTGTGGAGTATTCTAGGACCAGGGGTGTGGAGTATTCTAGGGCCAGGGATGTGGAGTATTCTAGGGCCAGGGGTGTGGGGCCAGGGGTGTGGAGTATTCTAGGACCAGGGGTGTGGGGTATTCTAGGGCCAGGGGTTTGGGATATTCTAGGGCCAGGGGTGTGGAGTATTCTAGGACCAGGGGTGTGGAGTATTCTAGGGCCAGGGGTGTGGAGTATTCTAGGACCAGGGGTGTGGGTTATTCTAGGGTCAGGGGTGTGGGTTATTCTAGGGCCAGGGGTGTTGAGTATTCTAGGGCCAGGGGTATGGGGTATTCTAGGACCAGGGGTGTGGGATATTCTAGGGCCAGGGGTGTGGGTTATTCTAGGGCCAGGGGTGTGGAGTATTCTAGGGCCAGGGGTGTGGAGTATTCTAGGGCCAGTGGTGTGAGGTATTCTAGGGCCAGGGGTGTAGGTTATTCTAGGGCCAGGGGTGTGAGGTATCCTAGGGCCAGGGGTGTGGGTTATTCTAGGGCCAGGGGTGTGGGTTATTCTAGGGCCAGGGGTGTGGGTTATTCTAGGGCCAGGGGTGTGGAGTATTCTAGGGCCAGGGGTGTGGGTTATTCTAGGGCCAGGGATGTGGAGTATTCTAGGACCAGGGGTGTGGGGTATTCTAGGGCCAAGGGTTTGGGATATTCTAGGGCCAGGGCTTTGGGATATTCTAGGGCCAGGGGTGTGGAGTATTCTAGGACCAGGGGTGTGGAGTATTCTAGGGTCAGGGGTGTGGAGTATTCTAGGACCAGGGGTGTGGAGTATTCTAGGGCCAGGGGTGTGGAGTATTCTAGGACCAGGGGTGTGGAGTATTCTAGGGCCAGGGATGTGGAGTATTCTAGGGCCAGGGGTGTGGGGCCAGGGGTGTGGAGTATTCTAGGACCAGGGGTGTGGGGTATTCTAGGGCCAGGGGTTTGGGATATTCTAGGGCCAGGGGTGTGGAGTATTCTAGGACCAGGGGTGTGGAGTATTCTAGGGCCAGGGGTGTGGAGTATTCTAGGACCAGGGGTGTGGGTTATTCTAGGGTCAGGGGTGTGGGTTATTCTAGGGCCAGGGGTGTTGAGTATTCTAGGGCCAGGGGTATGGGGTATTCTAGGACCAGGGGTGTGGGATATTCTAGGGCCAGGGGTGTGGGTTATTCTAGGGCCAGGGGTGTGGAGTATTCTAGGGCCAGGGGTGTGGAGTATTCTAGGGCCAGTGGTGTGAGGTATTCTAGGGCCAGGGGTGTAGGTTATTCTAGGGCCAGGGGTGTGAGGTATCCTAGGGCCAGGGGTGTGGGTTATTCTAGGGCCAGGGGTGTGGGTTATTCTAGGGCCAGGGGTGTGGGTTATTCTAGGGCCAGGGGTGTGGAGTATTCTAGGGCCAGGGGTGTGGGTTATTCTAGGGCCAGGGGTGTGGAGTATTCTAGGGCCAGGGGTGTGGGTTATTCTAGGGCCAGGGGTGTGGGTTATTCTAGGGCCAGGGGTGTGGAGTATTCTAGGGCCAGGGGTGTGGAGTATTCTAGGGCCAGGGGTGTGGGTTATTCTAGGGCCAGGGTGTGGGTTATTCTAGGGCCAGGGGTGTGGAGTATTCTAGGGCCAGGGGTGTGGAGTATTCTAGGGCCAGGGGTGTGGAGTATTCTAGGGCCAGGGGTGTAGAGTATTCTAGGGCCAGTGGTGTGGGATATTCTAGGGCCAGGGGTGTGGGGTATTCTAGGGCCAGGGGTGTGGGGTATTCTAGGGCCAGGGGTGTGGGGTATTCTAGGGCCAGGGGTGTGGGTATTCTAGGGCGAGGGGTGTGGGGTATTCTAGGGCCAGGGGTGTGAGGTACTCTAAGGTCAGGGGTGGTTCTAAGCCTATGAAAAACAAATGCATTATTACAATGTTACATGCAAACACACATGCATGCACGCACGCACAAGATAATGCTGTGCTCTCACTCATGCATGGCACATCTTCCAAGCTGTATAAGCTGAGCAGTTTCATTGGTGAAGTGGCAGGCAAACAGCAGCATATTCCTTGGCTCCACCTTGATGGCAAACCTCATGAATAGAGCAGAATATATGCAGAGAGCTGCAAGAAATGTTCAAATATATATTAGCAACTACTGTTGAAAATGCATAGAAGGAGACGCTGATGGAGGATTACATTTTATGCATTGTTGGTCAAGGACCATAACCGTCACAAAAATCACCTCCGATAAGAGTATACACTCATTTTAACCGTCACAATATCTATTTATTGCTCAAGTATCAAGTGGAGATCGGCTCTGATGCCTTTGAGCTATAAGATTGTGTCTTCTCACAGAGCCAATAGGGTCCTTATATACTCACACAGCTATATACATAGCAGGGTCCATATACGTGTAGGATACCATATATGGTGGTCTCTCACACAGCTATATACATAGCAGGGTCCATATACGTAGGATGCCATATATGGTGGTCTCTCACACAGCTATATACATAGCAGGGTCCATATACGTAGGATGCCATATATGGTGGTCTCTCACACCGCTACATAGCAGGGTCCATATACATAGGATGCCATATATGGTGGTGTCTCACACAGTTAGTGCATGTAGGGTCCATATAGGATGCTAATAATATGGTGGCCTCACACACAGCCTGTAGGAGTCAATATAGGATGTTATTTAGAGTAGGCACCATAAATAAGTTCCGGTTCCATACCCATTCCAACGGCAATGTTAAGACATCTATGAAAAATGGAGCACTAAATCATCAGATTTTAAAAATGACAAATAATGCGAACAAATGCTGTTAAGTTTCTGTTTCCAATTTTTTTATCTTTAGCGTGTCTTACTCAAACCCAACACACAATAAAAGTTATCATCCTATTGCTGTCGGGTGACAGCTTGCGCAGGCCAGTCAGCAGCCCCTATTGATCTGCATTTCTTCATCACCTGCCTGGCCTACTGGCACCGAGAGACCAACTAGGAGTAGGTGTGAAGGGAGGTTTAGAGGCAGCAATGTATTGTACGAGGCAGGCCATCAGCTTTACAAAGACGGTAGTAGTAGGGGGCATTTTTTTGAGTTTGTAGAGAAAAACTTACCAGAGATTTTTTGCCTGGACACAGTTTTATTATCACACTGAAGCAGAGTTAACTTTTGGTGAAGCCAGGATTTTATCTAGTACCAGAGTTCAGCAGCCTCTTTTGTTCTCTCTGTTTTGTCAAGACTTAAGAAAGATGTCTCGGTGCCCTCGGTTGTAAAACTGCAGCTCTGGTACTTACACGATGGCACTGTGGAAATCAGCCGCATCTATCATCTATCCTGGACCAGATTGCACGACTTGGCCCAAAGTACAGGCTCATCCCTGTGGCATTATCTACTACCCCTCAACACTGTGGCATTATCTACTACCCCTCAACACTGTGGCATTATCTACTACCCAACAACACTGTGGCATTTATCTACTACCCCTCAACACTGTGGCATTATCTACTACCTCACAACACTGTGGCATTATCTACTACCCCACAACACTGTGGCATTATCTACTACCCCACAACACTGTGGCATTATCTACTACCACACAACACTGTGGCATTATCTACTACCCCACAACACTGTGGCATTATCCACTACCCCACAACACTGTGGCATTATCTACTACCCCACAACACTGTGGCATTATCTACTACCTCACAACACTGTGGCATTATCTACTACCTCACAACACTGTGGCATTATCTACTACCCCACAACACTGTGGCATTATCTACTACCTCACAACACTGTGGCATTATCTACTACCCCACAACACTGTGGCATTATCTACTACCCCACAACACTGTGGCATTATCTACTACCTGTGGCATTATCTACTACCTCACAACACTGTGGCATTATCTACTACCCCACAACACTGTGGCATTATCTACTACCCCACAACACTGTGGCATTATCTACTACCCAACAACACTGTGGCATTATCTACTACCTCACAACACTGTGGCATTATCTACTACCCCACAACACTGTGGCATTATCTACTACCCCACAACACTGTGGCATTATCTACTACCCCACAACACTGTGGCATTATCTACTACCCCACAACACTGTGGCATTATCTACTACCCCACAACACTGTTACTACCCCACAACACTGTGGCATTATCTACTACCCCACAACACTGTGGCATTATCTACTACCCCACAACACTGTGGCATTATCTACTACCCCACAACACTGTGGCATTATCTACTACCCCACAACACTGTGGCATTATCTACTACCCCACAACACTGTGGCATTATCTACTACCCCACAACACTGTGGCATTATCTACTACCTCACAACACTGTGGCATTATCTACTACCCAACAACACTGTGGCATTATCTACTACCTCACAACACTGTGGCATTATCTACTACCCCACAACACTGTGGCATTATCTACTACCCAACAACACTGTGGCATTATCTACTACCCCACAACACTGTGGCATTATCTACTACCTCACAACACTGTGGCATTATCTACTACCTCACAACACTGTGGCATTATCTACTACCCAACAACACTGTGGCATTATCTACTACCTCACAACACTGTGGCATTATCTACTACCCCACAACACTGTGGCATTATCTACTACCACACAACACTGTGGCATTATCTACTACCCCACAACACTGTGGCATTATCTACTACCCCACAACACTGTGGCATTATCTACTACCCAACAACACTGTGGCATTATCTACTACCCCACAACACTGTGGCATTATCTACTACCCCACAACACTGTGGCATTATCTACTACCCTACAACACTGTGGCATTATCTACTACCCCACAACACTGTGGCATTATCTACTACCTCACAACAATGTGGCATTATCTACTACCCCACAACACTGTGGCATTATCTACTACCCAACAACACTGTGGCATTATCTACTACCCCACAACACTGTGGCATTCCTCACAACACTGTGGCATTATCTACTACCCAACAACACTGTGGCATTATCTACTACCTCACAACACTGTGGCATTATCTACTACCCCACAACATGTGGCATTATCTACTACCCCACAAAAAGCAGTCAAAATGTTGCCTAGAAATCACCAACGCAACCAAAATCAAAACAAGAAGTCCCAAAATCTACGGAAAGCTATCAAAATTAAGGGAACTATTTTCTAAATTTTCCTGGGATCACCAAGGCATCCAAAACTTAAACAAATATTGTGAGCTGTTATCCTCGACAACTAGCCATGGAATAGAGCAAACTAGGGCAGTGCTCAGGTAAAGTTGCTTGCAGCAAGAGACTAAGAAAAGAAAAATCTCCTTCATCACCAGATCCTCGACAAGTAATGGCACAGCTATGATATATTAGAGCAGCAGCCCAGGGTGGCCATCAGGAGAAGTTGCACACAATCAGAGGAGAAGAGAAAAATAAATATTGCTATGCTACAGCTACTGGTTGGCTAGGACCTGCTTCATGGCAAGTCCCAACTACTACTGTGTTACAGGGAAAATAACTCATTTTAGACCACAGTTTTGTGTCACACCATGTAAATAGCTTGTGGGCATTCTCACCACCATGTAAATAGCTTGTGGGCATTCTCACCACCATGAAAATAGCTTGTGGGTATTTTCACACCATGTAAATATCTTGTGGACATTTTCACCACCATGTAAATAGCTTGTGGGCATTTTCACCACCATGTAAATAGCTTGTTGGCATTTTCATTTCACACCATGTAAATATCTTGTGGACATTTTCACCACCATGTAAACAGCTTGTGGACATTCTCACCACCATGAAAATAGCTTGTGGGTATTTTCACACCATGTAAATATCTTGTGGACATTTTCACCACCATGTAAATAGCTTGTGGGCATTCTCACCACCATGTAAATAGCTTGTGGGCATTCTCACCACCATGAAAATAGCTTGTGGGTATTTTCACACCATTTCACACCATGTAAATATCTTGTGGACATTTTCACCACCATGTAAATAGCTTGTGGGCATTTTCACCACCATGTAAATAGCTTGTTGGCATTTTCATACCATGTAAATATCTTGTGGACATTTTCACCACCATGTAAACAGCTTGTGGACATTCTCACCACCATGAAAATAGCTTGTGGGTATTTTCACACCATGTAAATATCTTGTGGACATTTTCACCACCATGTAAATAGCTTGTGGGCATTCTCACCACCATGAAAATAGCTTGTGGGCATTTTCACACCATGTAAATATCTTGTGGACATTTTCACCACCATGTAAATAGCTTGTGGGCATTCTCACCACCATGTAAATAGCTTTTGGGCATTTTCACACCATGTAAATATCTTGTGGACATTTTCACCACCAAGTAAATAGCTTGTGGGTATTTTCACCACCATGTAAATAGCTTATGGGCATTTTCACACTATTTAAATAGCTTATGGATATTCTCAGGACATGTAAACAGCTTGTGGACATTCTCACCATCATGAAAAATAGCTTGTGGGCATTTTCACCACAATGTAAATAGCTTGTGGGCACTTTCACACCATGTAAATAGCTTGTGGGCATTCTCACCACGGATGTAAATACGTAGCTTGTGGGCACTTTCACACCATGTAGCTTGTGGGCATTTTCATACCATGTAAACAGCTTGTGGGCATTTTCACACCATGTAAATAGCTTGCATTATGATACCTATGTCACTTCTCTTTTATTTCTGCCGGGCATGCCCTGCTAATATATAACATCGATTTTTCTCTTAGAGTATGTCCAAAGTTACACTTACCATCACTGAAGTCAGTTCAGGCCCTTCAGTTTTGATCACATGAGCCTAGCAAGGTCCACTGAAGTCAGTTCAGGCTTAACATCTTCCAGCTAGTACAGTACAATATGTAGTATGCTAAACCGGGTGTGGCAAAATCCCAAGTCCACACTTTTCTTCCCCCTCCCACTCCCTCCCACCCCCCTTCAACCCCAGTGTGAATACCTCCCCCTAACTCCCACCCATGAAAGAAACCATGCAATGCATACACATTCATACACACATACACACACAAACAACATTCCACTACCTGTAGTCATGGAGGGACTAATAAAGTCTGGGTCTTGCTTCATATCAGCAATGGCAGCTATTGGCAACCCCCAGTTGGCCACTGGGCCCCAGAAATGCTGGAAGGATTAATAATGATGATGATGATGATGATGATGATGTGACAACAACAACAACAATAACAACAATATAATAATAATAATAAATAATAATAATAATAATAATAATAATAATACACAAACTAATAATATACTAATACTACTACTAATAATAATATAATAATAAAATATAACAACAACAGCAGCAGCAGCAGCAACAACAACAACAACAAAAATAACAACAATAATATATATATATTATTATTAAACTAATGCTAATAAACTAATGCTAATATTTTAAAATCAACAACAACAACAAAAACAAAAACAACAACTAGCAAGTACCCGCTGAGCTGTGAGGGTGTATAAATGTTTTGTGTTGTGATTGAAAGGAATTTATCGTTTATTAGGAATATAAAATGTTGGCAGGTCATAATAGGATCCTTAATGTACCCTTGTGCTGTAGTAGGTTGTTTAATGTGTACCATAAACAATGCACATGTATATAGAAGGGGCAGCATTTAGACTTCATGAGAATAATGTTTTTGGTGAGAGTTATTCCTTGCATGAACTCTTGATGCTGAAGGCACTCCTGTATGCCAGTGTTTTCTTCTTTCCATTCTTGACAATCTCTGGCAGTGCAGCCTTCAGTTCTCTCCATCTACCAATGTTTGCTGCTCCCTCCTCATCCCTTGCACTTCTGGCAGAGCCCTTAGTTGTCTCCTCCTAGAAGGACTTGCTGTTCTCTCTTCATCCCAATCTCTCTGGCTGTGCAGCTCTCAGTTCTTCCCTTCTACCAGTATTGGGTGGGTGCTCTCTCCTCATCCCTTGCACTCACTGAAATTTCTGCTCTATGAAGTGTCATTTCTGGGATAGATCAGTTTCTCTGTTGCTATCAACTCTCCACTCCACTCATCTTTCCTAGTGAACTTTTCTTGCAGTTTTTCACACAGTTTCATGTGCTGCATCCCTTCTCCTTCTCTGTCTCTCTGCTGCAGTTCTCCTGCTTCCTGCTTCACCCTGTATAGTTCTTGTTCGATGCTGTGCAGCTCACAGAGTAGCTATTCTGCAGGGACAATCTTCAGGATAATATTGGCGCGCATGTGTGTAACTATGACACACACACAGACAGATGGATGGTTTTCAAGGATTCCCCGTAGTCTAGATGAAGGTTTCCGATCTGTGCATGCATATAATTATGACACACTAATGGACGGGAGGAAGAGGAGGAGTATTATAATTGTTAACAACAACAAAAAATAAACAATAGGAAGGAAGGGAGAGAGGAGGGAAGGGAAGGAGGGAGGGAGAAAGCCAAGATGATTGAACGTTTGGTGGCCACTACTATGGGACATTTTCGTCTACCCCCCCCCCCCCCCCCCCCAACCCCACCCCACATTTTTCATTCTTTCTCCTAGTTTATTACAAAGTTTAGGACTATCTACTCCACCACTGAAGTTTTAGGATGGCGCACACACCAACCCTCAGGCACTTGTGCTTATGATGCTTGTGTGAGTGTTATGTGGGTTGAGGGATGGGGCGTGGCCCTAGTGGTGCATTATAGACACATACACTGCTGTTCATTTGACAGTGGAGTTAAGGTTGAAGTTTGAGATTGCTTCCACATCTTTTAATTGTGAACTACAGTATGTATGTATGCAATGATGATACGATGACTGAGCACACATTGTGACCAGTTTTACAGGTCATGGTATGGTACAGTTTTAAGTCATGTCATGTACGATACACGTCTTAGTAATTAAAAATTTGTTATTATAGGACCAACTTACCGTGCTTCGCACCAGGATAGACGAGACACCAGGTGATTTGGCGGGGGTGGAAGGAGAAGAAGAGGGAGAGGGAGAAAGAGGAGAGAAACAAACCATAATAATAATAATATATACTCCTATTCAAATAAAAGACAAACGTGTTTTCGGAGGATAAGAATTACTGTCTTCAGTGTAGTCAATGTTACCATTCCATACAAACCTTCAGCACAGACCACTAACAGTGCTGCTAGAGCACACACTTATATTTCTTAACCCTTTAAACGCTGAGTTCCTGAACCTTTTGCAGCCTATACACTCACTGAGCCAAAAATTAAAGTTATTTCTTAAATGCTTTCTATTTGTAAGTTATTAGTCTCAACCCATCAAACAAGCATCCATGAATAGAAAGGTCAAAATAATTGTCCTTTGTCCTTCTTTTGGGGGTGGGGCCAATGGGTATATTCTTTGGCCCTGGTTTCTCATGTGGTGTAAACTGCTGTTCAGCAAAATGACTAGTGTCCCTAGTCCATCCTACAGGTGGAGAGGGGAGCTTAGGGGACCCATTCCCTTGGCCACGGACAGGAGCACGACCCCTATCATGCCTCGCACGTCCACCTCTAATACGAACCCTGCCTCACATCCTAGCTGGAGCTGGGGCATTATCACGTGCCTCTAAGTCACTATCCTTGTCCTCGTGATAGCTCTCTCCAGAGGATTCATCATGTTCATAAATACTGCCTTCACTCTCAAAGTCACTTAAGTTGCTGTAATTTTCACCCTGGATGCTCTCATCATCATCATCAGCAGCAGCAGCAGCAGCAGGCTGGACTACCACCTCATCTCTTGTCATTCTTCTAGCCATTGCGGCAGCAAATCAACATCTAAATAGAGAGCACTGACTAATAATGCTGTAATCAAGTTCCTGCAGGATGCTGTAATCTAGTTTCAGCTGGAATGCAGGTGGAAACTCATTTGCAGTACTGGTGGCCGATATATAGACCGCTCGGACTTCTAGCGGCAGTAGTTGACGGCCTGAATACCGGCCGCACATGTTCAAAGGGTTAAAATAATTACATACATGTACGTACATGTATGTACTGTAGGAGACCACTTATCCCAAAACGGTCGTCAATAAACACTACAAGAAGCCACGCCCATGGAAAGTTGGATACACAGAGTATACTTAGCGGGGGGAATCCCTGTGTGCATACGCACAGCGAATAGACACCGTTGGCCTAACGTGGGTTTCTTTTGGTTCTCCTTGCTCGATATTATGAAGCTAGGGCTAGGGCTAGGGCTAGGGCTAGGGGACTGCAAGAAGCTGAGCTAGAGGAGCGATGGAATGCAATGTTGTAAAATGGACTGTCCATGATTTTACAAGAAGCAAAGTCAAACAAAAGCCCTTCACACCAAAGTCCAGTTACTGTACTTGGTATCTTAACACCCTCCGGTCCTATAAGTGGTCTCCTACTCTCTCTACACATACAGATCCTCCAAGTGAACCAATGTAAAATCCTAGTTCACTAAAACCGCATAACAGCCACGTATGCCATGATGGCGGGCACATGCATGGTACAATACTGTGGTTAACGCCGGTTGCTAAGCAAACATGCACATGGCTATGAATATCCTTATAATGTCATTGTAATCAAGCGAGCCACTTACAGTAGCAACTTCAAGCTGAAATGACAGTGTAGTCATTGTCATAATGAGTAGGTAGCACGAGAAACAATACCGCTAGCCTGATAATTAATCGACCAACCACAAGATAAACTCTGACTAGATCAAACTGTTGCCATTCCAACTGCTAGGACAAATGTAAAACATAATATATTTCTAGACTGTCCACCTTTTGTCCAGATTTAGCTAAAGTCTCATCACATACTAGACAAGAGCATCAGCCATACACAACATTTTTGAGGGCAGAATTATTGATGGAAATATGAAAAAGTGCCCCTATCTCGCAATCCGGAACCCTGTTCCAGACCAACACCAAAATATAATGGACTGGTCCTTCACCTGTGCCTAACCTCATGTCCATAAATTCCATGATAATTCATCCGTAACATTTTGTGTAATCTGCTAACAGACATAAAAACAAACTTGAAAATGGGGCGGGCATTCCCTCCTTGGCTGGAGGTATAAAACTGCGAGGATCTTATTCGTCATCTTTGCCATTTCACTCACACCCTGACTGCCATCACTTGTGTAGCTGCAACACTATCTAGCTAGAAAGTCAAGCCTTGGCCTAGACTAGGTAAAGCTTCATCACACACTAGAAGAGCTGCCAGAATCTTTGTCTCTAGCAGTTGGCACTTGACTCTCAATCTGACGTTATCGTTAGTCCAGCTAGCAATAGCAAGTGGATCTACTTTTTCTTGTGACCGATTTTCTCACAATTCTATACCTATTCACCCTCTTCCTCCTCCTCGAGATCATCCTTGGACATCCCAAACTCACCGTGCAGCACAGCTACTGCCAGTACAACATCCATATATTATTCCTGATGAAGATTAGAGCATCTAGTCGAAATGTCGAGAGTAAATTTCAAGTTAATTATTGAGGTCATTGTAATTTTGTTAGCTCAACTGAGAGTTCGTTGTGAGTTCGCTGAGAACTTGTCAGCTTGTTGCGTAGACTGACACCGTCGCACCAAATTTTTCATGGTCACCATGGACACGTTACCATGCAACATTCCACACTAGTAAAGGAAGGATACAGCTAATAATCGTTATAATTCATTTTGCCACATGGCATTCTAACCTGGCATTCTAACCTGGATGAGAGTTAATATATACATACATAATGATATATATATAAATAATATTACAAAGAGAGGAAGTTCCCCACCAACCCTGAGTAAATGTTTTGATTCTAGGCAGCTATACTTCTTGTTACCTATAGATAGAGCCTGCACAAGCAAAGCATGACCACACTGGGCAGGTAGCCAGAAAGTTTAGCTCACATGCGAATAGTAAAAGAGATGGCTATGGCAATGGCTGTCAAGATCGTGAACAAAGAGGTCCAGTAGCACAGGGACTAAAAGAGGGATGGCTTCATATTCCATGAAGGAGAAATGTATTTAAATACAGACACAGTATAACTTACACCTCGGCATTCACCATGGTAGTAAACATTTATTCAGCAGCTACTCCTGGACATGACCGGGACAGTCGAGTGAACAAGCAGAGACTCCATACTCACATCGGACACTACCTCCCTAGTAAAAATGACACCCTGTAGTTACATACTCACCTCATCAAATATTCTCTGAACTCCCGGCTTCTTAAACGGTCCCATAACGCCCTAGTGTAGCGAGCTGCCATTCCCACCCACTTCTGCTTTTAATATTAAGGTCATAGGTCATCATCGCTTCGCCATGGGTAAAGTTGTTGGACCCTTTACCATACGCTAAGCCCTGAAATGGAGTGGTTGTGAACAGGAATCAAAAAATATATATATATAATATATATGCTGGGCACACTTAGGGGGGGGGAACACGCAAAACGCTTGCAACGGTTTCTGTTAAAGTACACTACTGCAACTATTGCCCTAATTATATATTGCTTAGTAGTAGTTGTGTGTGTGTGTGTGTGTATGCTGGCTCATCGTGGTAAAACCCTTTACCGAATTAGATCGGTAAAGGGTCTGCAACCTGAGTTAGAGCCTCTACCTTGATCTGTAGATGGCTGTAACGTTGCAGAGTTTGTTGCGCCGTTGCTGTCCAACTTTATGGAGAGCACCGGCACCAGCGCATTACAAAGACTTCTCTTTGGTAAGCGATAATGAAGATCAGAATCTTTGACATCATTTGGTCTTGAGCATGTGTCTAACTGCCATCATTAATGCGTATGGATCTTTGCGTTAGTGATCTCATAATTATTGTGATTATGTGTATTTTGTGTGTAGTGGTTCATGGCTAGATCAATTCCAGGTATACAAAGATCCACTATGTTGAAACAAAAAACAACCAGGTGTTGTGGTATGTTCCAGAGAGTGAACATCACGGTTTTTATTGTACAAATATTAACATTCTCAGTGGGTGTGCCATTCTCAGTGGGTGTGGTGTAGAGAGTGCTTCCTCAAAAGTTGTCCTCAAATTATCCACTGAAAGGCACATCCAGAAGGGTGTACTTGAAACGTGTTTACCATGAGATGATGGTGGAACACATCAGGGCCCAAATATATACCAAGTCAAGACTGAACAGGTGCACATTGGGAGCATAAATGTGTAGGGGAAGAACGTTTCCAATCCAGTGCTCACCTGCTTCTCATGTTAGCACAGATGAGCTGGAAGTTGATGACATAACAACAAGTGAGATGCATTGCTGCACTTCAGCAAGTGCTTGCTTGGTGAGGTTGGTATTCAAGGCTATTGTTATACGCTTCAGCCTTTGTCAAGGAAATACTAATTTATGAACAAGATACTTAAATGTGAACTGAACAAGATACTTAAATGTGAACTACAGAGTTGTAATTTGTGTGAGCTTACGATTGTTTAGATATAGCCGTACAAAGGAAGGGGAAAGATGCTACCTTCCCCCCCCCCCCCTCCCCTTTTGTCACTTAAGAATGCATGAAATTCTGATATTAGGATTTCCACTCCACATTCCACGTGTTACTGACTCCTACCTAACTGGACATCATTTTTAATAAAACACACTGTGATTTTTGGCACTAAAACTACATGCATAGAGGGTAGGGGGGAAACATTTATGGGTCTTTGAATAATCACAGCTGGTGATTCTCTGCCGACCTTTATGTCTTTGTAATGATTTCACTGACTGCAGGATGCTCAGCGCATGAGTAGTCGTGGTGGAGGGGATGGTGAGACGAGTGATGTGGAGCATGAGAGATCGAAGAAGTTCATGAGAGAAGTTGCTCGTGTGATGGGAGCGAATCCTGAAACTTTCAGTCAACAGGATCTGAATGTAAGAATATGTATGAGGTCTTGTGTTTAAACTGCAATGCTAGGGGGGGGAGGGAGGATACCCACGTTTCACTAACCCATATCATCCAAATACCAGCAAGAACTGATGGAGTAGATTACCTGACTCCTGAATCACTTGTGGCCAATGTCCAACAGTGGTTTGTCTTGTCTCCAAACATCATCATCATAATTATTATATTATTATTATTATTGTTAATTATTTTTACTATTATTATTATTATTACTATTACTATTATTATTACTACTACTACTACTGCTGCTGCTGCTGGTGGTGGTGGTGGTGGTGGTGTTGGTGTTGGTGTTGTTGTTGGTGTTGGTGTTGTTGTTGTTGGTGGTGGTGTTGTTGGTGTTGGTGTTGTTGTTGTTGTTACTACATGTACTACTACTACTACTACTATTACTACTACTACTACTATTAATACTACTACTATTATTATTACTACTACTACTACTATTATTATTATTATTATTACTACTACTACTACTATTATTACTATTACTACTATTATTAATATTATTATTGTTGTTTTTACTATTAGTATTATTACTATTACTACGACTACTATTACTACTACTACTATTACTATAATTACATGTTATTGCTATTACTATTATTATTTTTATTGTTATCATTATTATTATTATTACTATTATTACTACTACTATTATTATTATTACTACTACTACTACTACTACTACTATTAGTAGTACTATTATTTTTAGTTTTATTATTACTATTATTATTGTTATAACCATTAATACTACTACTACTATTATTATTATTGCTACTGCTACTACTACTACTACTACTTCTACTACTATTATTATTACTACTACTATTATTATTACTACTACTACGATTACTATAATAATTATTATAATATTGTTATTTTATTATTATTATAAAATCACCTTGTCTGATGAAGGCTAGAGCATCTAATCGAAGCATCTAGTGAATACAATTTGCAGTTGATTATTGAGAAGGTCATTTTAATTAAATGTCATTATGTCAACTGAGAGTTCATTGAGAGATTATTATTATTATTATTATTATTATTATTATTATTATTATTATTATTATTATTATTATTATTATTATTATTATTAT